>VSDK01012688.1:631866-655819 GCA_009767595.1 Symbiodinium kawagutii | reverse complement strand
ACATCCACCTCAACCTCAACGTAGCATCAACGTGACATCCACCTCAACCTCAACGTAGCATCAACGTGACATCCACCTCAACCTCAACGTAGCATCAACGTGACATCCACCTCAACCTCAACGTAGCATCAACGTCACATCCACCTCAACGTAGACCTGCAGCGAACGTTAACATGCCCCACCCCACCCCACCCCACCCCAACCTCACCCGACCTGTTAACCTCATCGGTGAACCTGGGGCCCCGAGGGTATATACGCTATATATATGTGTGTAGATCATGTCAACAGCGGTTGACCATTTCTGACAACGTCATTTTCATCAACAAGGGTTGAAATAACCGTCAACAATGGTTTGCGCTGGTAAGCATGGTTAATGATGGTTAGGAAGTTCCGTTCAGAGGGGTAATTAGCATCGACAGAATGGTTGATAGTAAATGATAGTAATAATGTTTGATGACGATTAATACTTTCCGACAATTTCTAGTAATAGGATGCAATAGGCGCTAACAATGCTTAGCACTACCAACAATCATCCATGATGGTGAATAGTTTCCGAATGTTTCCGATAACAATGGTAATGAACGCCAACAATAGTTCAGGCTTAACATTACTCACAATGCGGAATGGTGGATCATGGCTAGTAGTTTCCAGTGATGTTGATAACTGTAGTGAATAATGTGCACCGTTTATGCGTTTATGAGTCTTTGTTCACCATGGTCATTAGTAATGTCCATAATGGTAGTATGTTAGTATGTTGATGGTGACCAAGAATGCCCAATATATAGCGGCTAGCAACGTCCATTAACAAGTATTACTAGTGATGCTTAAACATGGGAAAAAATTCATGTGAATGATATCCCGGTTGCTAACTAGCATTGATGATGGTCAATAGATTTCGAAAGCGCTTAATGTTGTACACTGAGGGAGAGTTATATACTGAAGCTTCAAAAGGATTGAGAATGGTGAATGCTTGTTGCTGGTCAGTAATGGTTGATCATGGCTAATAACTAATCAACACCACTGCGTCACTTCGCGGTCGGTATATTCGATCCTGGTTGACAACGATGAATGATGTCTGTCAAAAACGGTCCGTGGCGCATGAGCAAGGTTCACTCATTATGCCAACGAAATGCAGGATGTACTCCTCAGCATTTGCTCCTGAATCATGTGCACCCCTGACCTATGGGTTGATTCATCACGGTTTAATGAGCTGGTGAATACTCAGGAATCAATGTATTGTAACTTCCAATGATGGGGGCAACTTTGGACAACCTACCTGGTTAGCTGGTTCATCCATTGCTACAGCAACCCCCAAGGCCATGGGGAAGCGACCCATTTTTCGGCCCTGGACTTTGATGCCAGGGACTGCGCAATCATGGCGTCCCCCTCCGCACCAGAACAGTATATGGCGAGTTGGGTCAAGCAGTTAACCAACCAGCTACTGGGGATAGTGACCAACCAACAATAAGGAAAACGTGCTGGTTAATGATAGGGGAACCAAGGGGACTAAGGGTTTTGACTCACTGCCATATGAATCACTAGTAAATGGTGAATCCTCGTAATGCTTAAGCTAGTGGTTACGATTGTGAATGCTCAAAATGTCAACGAAGTCTTTTGGAGAAGTTGGTTTTGGTAGATGGGAACAAGCTTCAATATTGATTGAAACTGGTATATGGGAACAAGATCAATCATGGTTAAACCTTATCAGTCCCAAAACAAACATATCTTCAATGAATGGTCTGAATGGTTGATCTCCTAACCCCTAATCCTTATAATCAATCCTCATTGATCCTTTTTTTGGTTACTATCCCCACTCATTAACGCGGCAAGCTTGCGGACCATCCACCTCTGTACACCCCAGGCTGTTGTAGGGGGAACGTAGTGAGACCAAACAACTAGGTCAACTCATTAACCATGATTAATGGTTGTAACCAGCCCTTTGAAAAAGATTAGTCAACCAACCATGTTAATGATTCCTAGGGAAAATAATCAAAACGTGAATGAAACCACCAACCAGTCAATGGTTACAACCAGCCATTCCTGGGATGTGTTGGTCACTCTTCCGACGGCCCAGTGACGGCAGTTCAGGCACTGGCCGGAGAGGCAAAGGAGGCACCTGAAGCAACACGAACAGTGGAACGGTTTGGAGTTCCCGCCAGGGGTGGTGGACGTGCAATGGCTAAATGGATGGTTCAAAAGTGGTTCAACAATGGTCAAGGGTTTGAAAATGGCCTAATAGATGTTCATAATGTGTATTTATGGTAAAACTGATGGTTTAGTGGTGATTTATGAGGGTTGAATCGATGGTGGGTGGCAAATTCACATTGATAAACCCTTATGTGTGATGGTAACTCATCACTGCTATTGAGCTTGTAAAGTGGGGAAATGTGCGGGTAGTCCAATGTGGATCCACCATTGTCATCAAAACATTACCTTGCTTCAACTAACGGTTTGATCTTGATTGAACCACCCATTCTTGCATGGTGTTTCCCTGGTTTTCTTTGTTGATGATGGTGGTTCTTCAAATCTCGTTAGGACAGCATCAGGCGCATTGACCATAGCCATTTGACATGATCCTTCATGTTTGACCATCATTGACTAACACCATTTACTGTTCACAATTCTTAGCCAAGATCATCAAGCATGATTCAGCCATACCACCAGTAAAAACACTCACTCATCAATGATGGCTTCACCCCTCCCAGCCGCCACCATTTTCCCCCCGCACCTGGGCGACCTGGGCACCACCGATCTCCCGCGGTGGACCTGAGGATGGTCACCGCTGCTGGAGATATCCGGTGCTTTCTCAAACCATAGAGGTACCCCAAAAATGCTGGTAAATAATGATTGATCACCACAAATAACCAACTCTATGGTGGTTTATTATGCTTACCAATAGGGAATAACAACCAACAATAAGAGTCAAACAACTACTATATGGTGGTTTGTCAAGCCATAGGGGTGCCCAAAAATTATTGCTTTCTGACTTGAAATGATTGAACATTGATGATTTAGGGGGGGCCCTATTTTGAGAAACTCCCATACGAATATGTGCTGAAGAATATGGTTCTATCAACAACATATGATAATGGACAGTATTGAACGATGACTGGTTTATTGGTTGGTTTATATGCTTACGCGCTAAAGAATATGGTGTTTCTCAACAATATCGTTCCCCAAAATCATCCAATCTGAGTCATTTATAGTATCGAACCAGCAATTTCTTGGGGTGCCTAATTTCGAGAACCCCATGTGGTTATATCGAGCATATATGATGATGAACAGTATCAATCTACGGCTGGTTTATTGGCTGGAATATCAACAATCGTTGGATCATGTTGAATGTGTGGTTTAGGATGGACGCGGGGATGGTGGATGGCGGGTAATAAGTTAGTCACAAGAGCTGGAAGTCCCAGTTAGATACGAGCCATATATTTGCTATCGTAAGATTTATCCATATTTCCTGGGGTTCTGCAACAGGATTCGCTATGATTATCACCATGAACCATTTGGTGGTTTCTGAAAATAGGGTACCCCCCAAATCATCCATTAATGGTCATGTTTAAAGAAACACCATTTTTGGGTACCCCTATTTTGAGAAACAACCATTTCGATGTACAACGGTATCCACGATAAATCATCTGAGGTGGTAGACCCAGGATCAAAACAGCAGCAATTATCATCACTTGTCATTCCCTTGGATTCATGTCGGATGCTCCGGTCACCAATGATGACAATTTCTGTCCTTGGACCATGAAAAAGCCGAACGCCACATGATATCCAGAATATACTCGGATCGCCCTGGGTTCCAAATGTGTAAACCATGGTTGATCCTTATTAACCATGGATCCTTACAACCTCTCTTTCCAATGAGAAACCCTCAAATTTCATCGTAAACCTCGCTGTTTGAAGCCCGAGCTCTTGAGCCCCCAAGTGTTGGTGATCTCAACAGAAGCTTCTCCGCGCCTGGGTCCTCTGGAGAGAGCCTGGCGGTGTCCACGGGCCGGTTTGCTTAAAATGATTCGAGTCGCTGAGTACAGCAGATTTCAGCTGTGGGGTACCCCTCTACTTGTCCATGCTTCAGAGGCTACGGTTCAGAGGACCAAGACGAACAAAGACTGTCAGCTGTTGGGAAGTTCATCACCCAATTGTCCAAAATGTTTGTTGATGGCTAGGATCACACATTGGGACACCACCCGAAACGATCCTCGTCCAAGTAGTCGGTGAAGCTTGTAACTGATCAGATTTGCTGCAGAAATTGATCAAGCCATCAATCCGTCATTGATCCCTTAGCGGTCATCCTGAGCCTTAGACCCTTGGAGTAACAGTGGAGCCCCAAAATGCATCTCCTTGGGGAACTTGGGATGCTGCCCGCCTGGATGCTTCTTCTTGGAGCGGTGATGGCGGAGTTCCACTCCTGCGACGATCTCAACTTGGAAGTCTTCGAGGTACCGTTTGGCACCCCGTTTGGTGCCAGTTCGGAGGTTCAGAAGTTCCAAATCCAACTTGGGATTTGGTTCATTGTAATCGAAATTCAACGTTTTCTGCTATTTTGACGGGATGGTCATGAATGAAGGATCCAAAAACTCAAGTGATGGTCGCCCCCACAAAAATGCAATTCGGGGATCGCTGTCCATCATTTATGGATACATCCTGATGGATCGTTATGGTCAATCACCAGAGGATTGGCTACAAACTCAGTACTTCTATTAGAACCACTCCCAGAAATCAGCCGAATGTTCAACTGCTGATGTGTAGCTTGACTTTTTCGGGTTGGTTCCTGACCTCGATAAAAAGGTCTGCAACAACAGGGTGCCCAGTTGGGACCAGATGAAGCCTTGCAGTTTGTTCAGCAGCTCAGCAGCGGTCAACTTTGCCAAATCACAGTTTGACCAAGAGACTGAACTCGCAACGAGATAAAAACCACCAACCGACAGTCATACATACTTGATCGTGGTTGATAACTATTGGGATAATCATACTTGATCATGGCTGATAGCCACTGGGAAAATCATAGTTGATCATGCTTGACAACCATCATCAACCCCGGGACATTTGATGAATATGAACTAATCATGGTTGATAGCCTGTAATATTCAACAGTATGTCAAAGTTGATAACACAGGTCGATAACACAGGTCATAAATGGGTGTTTCTCAAAATAGGCACCCCCCCAAGTTATCCTTTATTATATATCCTCGTATAGTAATAAATAAACCAACCATATTTGGGGTTCCCCCATTTTAAGAAAACCATGAAACGAATGACCAAGGTTTTTTCTACACATGTAAAATGAATGACCAAGGTTGTTTTTAACACTTCTAAAATGAAAGACCAAGGTTGCTTTTAAGATGACTAAAAAATGAAAGACCAAGGTTGATAACCAATGCAAAGCAAACATAAAACCAACCACCATTATCATTACCATTATTTTGCACTATTACCATTGGTTATTTTGATTGTAATGTCAACTGTCAACTGTTAATGTCAACTGTCAACTGTGAATGACCACGGCTAATAACAATTAATAACTGTTGTCAATTAAACCTTGACTGTTGTCAAATAACATTATAACTGTCAACTGTTAATAACAACACTTAATAACAACTGTTAATAACAACTGTTAATAACAACTGTTAATATCAACTGTTAATATCAACAGTCAAGAACAACTGTTAATATCAACTGTTAATATCAACAACTGTTAATGTCAACTGTTAATATCAACAACTGTTAATAACAACTGTTAATATCAACTGTTGATATCAACTGTCCACTGTTAATGACCAAGGTTGATAACTCCTGTAAGGTCAACTGCCCACTGTTCCAGCAGAAATCTCCTGGCGCTACCTGGGCTCATCTCCTGAGAGCGTTCGAAGCGTTCCACTACCATGGGTCCGGTCAGGTGCACAGCGGGGATCCTCAACAGGGTGGCCGTTGGCCATGGGGTCATGACGTCATCTCTACTTGGGACCCCCAAATCAGCCGCACTTGAGATGATCAATGGATATCAATGGGTGATTTTAGGGCTTCCCCAATGTGAGAAACACCCATTTATGAGCAAACAACATGAAACATAGTACCAACCTATCATGAACCACTATCAACCATTGATTCCATGTTCTTAACCATCGTCATGGTGTATCAACCATTGCAATCCTCCTTGACCTAAAACAGGTCAACCAACCATGACATCCGTGACATGACCAACCAACAACCACCCCATAACCGGGTCAATGTGAACGATGATCGACCCCACGACCACCCAATGGTAACATAAAGCAACCAAGCAACCATGATTATCGTCAGTTGTTTAATCACTATAGATAAATCTCCTTGGTTGACCCCATCATTCATGACTTCCAGTTGTCAGCAAGATGCGTTGCTACTGAAATGTGCTCATCGGCGGCAGGCTGCGCTCTACAAATGGTGGTCATCCAGATTTAGTTGGGCACATCACTGTGGACACAATCATCCACTCACCAAATCCACCCGAGCTATACTAAGGTCGAAGCTGCTGGTGGAGGCACATACCTCCAGTGGTGGCGCGGAAATTTCCCAACAAGATGAATCAATCAACCAAAAGATCCTCATCTCAAACAAGGCATGGTGTCGACAAGGAATCCCGAACATCACATGTGCTGTCAAAAAGTTGGTTTAGTCTCAGAGTTTACTGCAACAAAAGAATCCTGCGAGAGGATCATCGGCATGGTCAATCGAATGGTTGTCAACTATTGCTACTTCCGCGAAGTGATTGGCTACGTTTCACTACTGCATGTTGACACCAGTCATAATTCTCACTCCTTTCATCGATTCTACATGAATCCAACTACCTCAAAAAAAGATCGCTAGCGATGCTGCGATCCTTTGGGGAGCTACCAGAAAGAATTTGTCCCCAGAAGTGGAAATCTTCTGAACTTTGATCCGAAGTTCAGACTCCTGCCCTTCCCTGAGACATTTCCATGTTACTACAGACTCAAAGCATTCCAAAATTGGCATACATCTCATGACCATTCACGACCAATGAACCACATTTGAGTCATTTGAGATGCAGTTTTTTCCAGGGCGATTGGAGTGATCAACATCTCGACAACTGCCTGGCGCAAAGGAAACATCACAAGGGATAAAGCAATAGAGGCCGTGAAACTGTGAAACTACAAGGATCAGACAAGGGAACACTCATCGCTTCTTGTCCTCCTTCTTCACATAGTCAAGAATTGAATTTGGAACTCGAAACTCTGGGGTTGCGGAGGCTTGCTTGCACCGAAGGAACAACACATAGGCATTGTGGTCCTTCATGTTCTCTGGCGGATTCCCAGCCATCACCGAGGCATCCGCTGGCAGGATCCGTGAATCGTCCATGGTGTAGAAGGAGCAATCCCCATTGGGGACACTCTCCGAACGCCTTCCGATAGCATAATAATGTCCACTGGAAGCATCTTTGCCGGTGTGGATAATGCTCTGGTAAACTTCGTACTCATATCCTCCAATGAAAACACTTTCATCTATTTTGACCGGCGTTTTCTCCTTCGTGAAGTCCTTCTCATCCATGTCAAAGGTGAAGCGATTCAAGCACAGGATAAGGTGTGCTGGTGGTCTGGAAATCTCGCTCCATTTGCCTGCTTGCGTCTTTTTTTGGCACACTGGGCATTCAACAAGATTGTCTGAATCCATGCGTTCGAATTTCAATCTATTTTGCAAGAGGACTTGGATGGTCGGCACAATGCCGCTTTTTTCCACCTCTTTTGCTGTTGGTACCGGAAGTACCAGGTCAGTGAAGGTCTCTTCACGGACCTTGACATTGCCACACTCAGAGCACTGAGTATTCTCCCGAAGCTGTCCTGAGAACACCTCATTGAGCAACAGTTGCTCGCTACCGCCGAGCTTGTCAAAGACAAAACGAATTGTCTCGGTAACATCTTCTTGCTCACCTGATCTGTACTGTGCAGGAAATCCTTGCAGAATGTCCCATATGTCCACATGCCTGTTCTGGGTCAGCGCCATCCTGGCGAACTGTTTTCGAAACAAATGGACCACCTTCTTCCCAAATTCAAAGTCTTCTTTGTCCATCTTGGAGGGGTTCTCCTTGAGTTTGAGATTGAAGCTGTTGATTCTCCACACGAATGCATCCGTGAGGAACAGCGCCTGTATGAAGCTATTCATGTAGCACGTGTTGTTTGTGTTCTGGAGTCCTACATGGGGTGGCTTGTGAGGCACTGCCTTTGATTTGTCAGGGTCCAGTGGGACGAATTGGGTTTGGGTAGGTAGTGCTTGCATTGGACTCTGCCCTGCCTGCGTTTGCACCGCTGGTGGTTGCATGGTTGCTGGCTTCCCTTGGTTGTACTGCCATGCTTGCGCTTGCTGGCATTGTTGGTTCACGCAGCCTTGGCTGTAATGTCCTTGCGGGGCTGTTGGCATCGTGTGGTATGTGTGAAGCTGGGGATGTGCCTGCTGATTCTGAGTGCCGATACTTCCCATTCTAGGCATCTGAGCTCCGCCATGTGGAGCGGTTGCATAGCTGCCACTTGCCAGTGCTCTCAACCTACTCCCCAACTCTGAAGCTTCGGTGGAGTATTGTGATAAGTGATCTAGAAGAGGCAGTAGAGGCAGCCAGACATCAGTAGGCAGAACTGGGCCTTCGCAGTAGAGCAACAGAAGCAACGCAGGTGCCTGCATCGAAACCGTGGAATCACTCGTACCTAAGGCCGCCAACGACATCAAGGCCGAGCGACACAGCATGTTGGAGTTTGGCAGTTGTGAGAAAGCCACCAGCATGGCACGAAGGAGCCCAAAGAGTGGAACTGGGCCTTGATGATAGATTCCAGCCAATGAAGGCATCAAAGGACCCAGTGGAGCCCAATGAGAAATTGATGACCAAAGGCTCATCAAACAACTGGGGTCGTCTAACAAACTCATCAGCAGCGCCCGTACGGTTGATGCTTGCGGAGGACCAGGCAAAAGATACCTGCAGGACAGGATGGCTTTTCATGCGCATCTCCGTTTACAAGTATGCAAATCATATCTGTACTTGCATGTAGTTGCTATGAGTTTCTAGTTAATTAATGTACATGCATTGCTTTCAACAATATGGACTTATGTCAAGAACCTAGGAGAAACGAAACCCGTAATTTGGTGATTGTGGTATTTTGTGGTACGGCATAAGTAATTATCTCCGCCTAAGTGACATTCCAAAGGAAAAAATGAACGTACCTCACCAAGCCGCAAAAGCTGCTGCAAATCTGGTGAATGTGTCATGGGTTGGCGACACACTTCCTGGAAGATCAGAGAGACAATCTTTGCCTCTGCATCCCGAGATCTTTGGCCCAAGGCTTCCTGGAGGATTTCCAAGCATGTAGCTTTACTGTGCTTGGTCTCATAGCGGTCTGCCACCCAGCGCACGCAGCAGCCGACTAGCAAATCACGATTCGGCCGCGTGGATGGAACATCTTTCCAGATTTGTGTCAGCCAGGATCTGGCAGCACACGATGGAACCTTGTAGAGGTCGAATTGATTTGTCCGCTTCATAAGAAGTTTGACAAATGATGCTATGTCGCTTTTGGTACTGCGGCCCATGGCCTCTTTGGTCCACAGCAGGTTGCGAAGGAAATTGGCGGCTGCACTAACATCTCCTTGTTCAGGGAATAGCCTCTGCACATCCCTTGTGCTGAAGCTGGAAATCACACCCATCGGGTGAAGTTGCAGGAGTCCATCGAGCATTTGAACGCTCAGGACATGCATCCAGTGCAAGGGCACTGGCTGTTCTAAGATTGCTCTTACCCAGGGACCAACTTCATGGGCGGCAATCTGCTGGACCAGTTGAGCGACCTCCATTTGCTTCTCCCCGAAAGATGTCAACTGCAGCATCAAGCGCCGGAGGCGCATCGCTGGAACATCTGGTTGTTGATACCGTGGATATCCTCCGAGTCCCTGTGCGCAAGCAAAGGCTGTCCAACCGCTTTGACAGTTTGTGCACCCATGGCAACCGTAATTGCAGGGCGCAAAAGCCGCCATGATGTTGACGGGGACAAATGGACCCTGCGCCGCTGAGTATCTACCTTATCGCACCATGAAGAGTGAACAATGCATGCACTGCATCTGTATCATTGATGGCAATTGCAATGTCTTGAAATATAGTTTCTTAAAACAAAGCAGTTGCGTGTTGACATCTGCAACTGCACTTGATTGTGCTTTTAAGTAGCTTGGATCAACAACGGAATGAACATTTCCCACGTAGCGGCCTTGCAAAGCAACTGTGTCAGTTTCGCATAAACAAGCTCAAAATGAACTCCTACCATCTCCTACCCATTTAAAGAAATACCCAATGTATCAAAGTGTGCTTTCAAAACATGAGGAACCTTTAGATGTGACGGTTTCTCAGTCGGTGCCGACGTACTTACGCTGCACACATCAGGCTGGAGCCACTTGCGGTCTGTGAAAATCGGACGTCACAATTGTTCAGCGTGTGGAACATGTTGAGGACTACAGCTCTTTGAACGAACACAAGTGACAACTGTCCAGTGTTCGCGTTGCCGTCGCGAAGCTTCGTCCCGCTAGACCAGCTGGAGTGCAGACAAATTCGGTGTTGTACCACCTGAAACTCCCAACGAGTCTGCCATTGGTTTCCACTTACCGCCCGAGGGCACCTCTGCAAAGCAGAAAGCTCGTCCAAGACGTCATGACCTGAGACTACTTGGCGCTTGAAAATTTACAGCGCGGTGGACTCATGGGATATCACCAGTGGGGCACCCAAAACTCTAAGAAAAAACAGGGCAAAACTGCGGAATTCTATGCTAAACCCAGGGATGTCAGTTCCGAATCCTGGGGGGCCCGCAGGGTAGCCGTCAACTTCCGGGGAAACAGCTGTGGTATGAGCCATTCAGGGAGGGCAGCCGGTACAGCTCGCCAAGGCGCTGGTACAAGATACCTACGTGAGAACATTAGTGGATAGCATTGGTATAGTATAGTGATAATGTTTGGGATAATATTAGTGGATAAATATACCATGTAATCAACTAGGTCATATTCTCCACTAATTAACGAGTATATGACCTAGTTGATACCAACCAAGGTCATAGTCATTTGTTCTTGAGCTATTTTGGTCACCAAAAAAAAGGGCTCGCGCTTTGAATCGGTGACAGTTGACCCTAACTTGACATGGTGGACGTGGGAACAATTCTCATCCATTTTCTACATAACGGTGAGGATCATACTCCGCATAGATTCATGGAATATCACCAGCAACAAAAACCACAGCAGTGGCAACTGCTAAAGTACTTAGAGACAAGATCACTTGAAGGCCAGTACCAATGGGTGACCACAACATGAAGGCTGGGAAGGTCATTGGTGCCTCCATGGGCATAGGTTCAACTGCTTCTTGGCCCCAAGATCCTGGGATTTCACGTGATCCTGGCAAGGCTAGTTGGCCAATGGATGAGGTAAGGTCCTCCATTTTTCAAGGTAGCTATGCCCTAACTGACTGTATCAAGCTAAACCCCCAAGATATCGCAGTTGCCAGCTGCCGCTTCAGCAACCAACCGCAGCCTCCCAACTGAGCTTTGCACTGGAGGGACGCCTCTAGCGGTGCATGACTGCGGCTCATGGCTGCTTAATAGTAGCTCAAAAGTCCAGCCAAGAAGTAGCTAATAGTAGCTTAATAGTAGCTTAATAGTGGCTTAATAGTGGCTAATAGTGCGTCCATTGTTCAAAAAACAACTTTCAAAACAGGGCTGTCCATGGCTATCCTATGTTTTGAGTAGTTGTTCTGAGGTAATTGATGAGCTACTGCGCCATGGTGAGCTGGTGGCCCGCCATCAATCCACGACACACAACACGCAACACACGACACAGGACAAACGGCAAACAACAAACCGGAGCTATATCTTGACAAAACCGACCAACCAACCAACCAAACAAACAAACAAACAAAGAAACAAAGAAACAAAGAAACAAAGAAACAAACAAACAAAGAAACAAACAAACAAACACACAAACAAACAAACAAACAAACAAACAAACAAACAAACGCAAGCAAGCAAGCAAGCAAGCAAGCAAGCAAGCAAGCAAGCAAGCAAGCAAGCAAGCAAGCAAGCAAGCAAGCAAGCAAGCAAGCAAGCAAGCAAGCAGAGAAGCAAGCAGAGAAGCAAGCAGAGAAGCAAGCAGAGAAGCAAGCAAGCAAGCAAGCAAGCAAGCAAGCAAGCAAGCAAGCAAGCAAGCAAGCAAGCAAGCAAGCAAGCAAGCAAGCAAGCAAGCAAGCAAGCAAGCAAGCAAGCAAGCAACAACAATGTGACCTGCGGCCAACTATTGTTGGATTGTGGGATAAAACTGAAGAACTGAATCCAAACCATCGACTGCGTGCCCGAATCCCCGGTTGCAGGGCGGAGCCATGCAAGGATATCTGACCAGCTCGTAGCCAGATTCTCCAAGATAAGGGAGGAAGCATCTTCATGATCGATCTGTACATCACAAATATCGATCTGGTCACCGACAGAATTTTGGGGAAAAAAGATCGTTCCCCCGCAGGAAGGATTCCTCTGTCCGGAATTGTGACCCCTATTTGCGGCTTCCCCATTAAAACAGCAAACATGAAATTTAATCTTTTTGAGGGCATCGATTTTTACAATCCTGTCGACGGCTGTATACTGTACATAGATAATCAAATGTATGTACAAAATTGTGCAAAAGCCTATATATGCATATGTGAATCGGAATATCATGGAATATTTATGTATCTATGTGAATCACAATGATTTGTAACATATACATATGTATATGCAAATAGATATGGATATATATATATATATATATACGATGCGTATGTAGATACTTAAACACATAAATATACATATTAATCATATACAATGCTAATTGCATCGAGTAATTACCTATATTGAAACAATATATAGGTATCCAAATATATACTATCATTATTGTGCACAAGTATAATTCATTATGCACGCATGTGTCTACATATCTCCATACGCAACCAGCTGAGCCAGTGCCGCTGCCTGTCAGAGTGGTGGCTCCGGGCAGTCAAAGGCCGACCTTGGGTGAGTCCCAGTGACCAATCGCTAACCAGAATTCCGAAGCGTCATTGCAAATGTGACTACTGCTGGTGATTGTAAGTTTTGGCTAAACGTAGACTATCATTGTGAAATTACATTTAACCGTTCAAACACCAGCGTAAAACATTATCATGCTACTGGTGATTATTCATCATTATCAACCATTTGCGGCAATCATTGAACCATCAACTATTATTGATTAAGCATTCGCCATTCCAAGGCGCATGTGAGTGGGAAAGTCTTTTCAAGCATCCGCCTGGTTCATTCATCCCTGCTGGCACCTCTTTTCGACGCTTGAACACCTTCCCAGGCTCTCTTTTGCTGCGCTTCGCCCGCTTTGCCCGTGAAGCGCTGTTGTCAGGATGACTCTTTGGCCGTGACTGCTGTCCGCGGAATTCGGTGCCAATCATCCTGTTCACTTCACGGGAGGTCAGAAGCGCTTGGACCCCGGCCGCCCCAGGAACCGCCGTCTCCAACAACTCACGGCGTCGCCACATCGCGAGCGGTGCTGACGCGTCGTGGTAGCGGCCTCTGGGTCATCTCTGAAGGCGACCTGAGCTGAACTGGGGCGGTGTTTTGGCGTGGCAGCACTGCAACTCCCAGGGTGGCGAGTCTGCCGACTCTAAAGCTGTTGCCATGTTTATTGTGGTTATTGTAATAAGAAATGTGTGATCCTTGATTGGATGTTTATTTCGATTTATAACAAAAACATGTTTGATCATGTTTGCCTGTATTTTTGACTATCAAATATTTATGATAAGAAATGTCCGATCATGTTTAATGTTCAGGGATCCCATTTCAATCCATTTAAAAGATCACTTTTAGCTACTAGATGAACCGATCAAAACCTGTACAGTCACTACATGTTATTGTCATGCACCACAGACAAGGCAATGGGAAAGATACTGTGGCGGATTGGCTGCTCCAATCATGACCACCAAGGCACGCAGTAGAGATCGACTGATATCACCAAACTCGTAGTTCTCCTGCCATGATTCTTACGATGGGCGATTACGTTCCTAGTAGTGTCGGCTAATTGTGTTTATTGTAGTTTGTTCTTGGCTATTGTGGATTGCTGCTGGTTATTGGTGGTCATGTTTTCTTGTTGGTCCGGTTGGCTTAATGCAAACTAGTATGTCAAACATTATATCCAACAACAATCACCGCCAAAGAAATGACGGGAAAAGCAACCCACTTCACCCCCGGATGCCTCAGGCGGACTGTGCACGAATGAGACCCCGAATGCTGGAGGCTTCAGTCCAGGCCAATGGCAACAGGGAAAACGGAAAACATCGCTACAGTAGTTGTGGTTATCAAGTCACCTACATCCATAGTAAGAGACCACCCCAGCTTTCCCTGTAAATTCTGGTGGTTTGCAAGCAAACAGGTTCGTTCATATCCATCATCTCCCCATCTCTCTCCATGGCTCGGCTTCCAACTTCGGTCCTTTCCAGTGATTTGGGTGAGGCTCTTCTGCAGCTGCTTCCGCGTCAGGTCCCCCAGGACGTAATCTTCATTGTCTGCACGTCCAGTCCCAAATTGATGGTAGACCAGGGCGGGCGGCCAAGCTATGGCTAAGCTTTGGGGGCACAAAGAGTACTCGGAACGAGCCAAATGGATCCAAATGGCACTGCTTGATATTGACTGCAGGTGATGTCACCATATCAGCGTTGATTGATGCTCCTAGCGGCTCCTTTGTGCCTCCCCTGCAGGTGGTGTGTTTGTATCCATATTGAAATACGCAGATTCCGAGGAACCGCACGACCGTATGATCGTAGCTGATGACAGTGAAGGCTATGAGCCGCAGGATACGACAGCAGAATTTGCCGTCTGCAACAGCAGATCACCCATCAATACGAAACACAAACTAATCTGGTTGGTGGTTTCAACCCCTATGAAAACTATCAGTCAACCAACTAATTGTTAATAATCACTAATTAGGGAAAATAAAAACATAAATTGCAACCACCAGCCAGTAATTGGCTTGTACTGGATCAAGATCCTGTATCCAAAACTGTACAGCTACCCGGATGACAAAATTTGGGCATACATTCCAATCATTTCTAACCTCTTCCTAAGTATACTATTATCACATATCACCAACTGGCCATGATCCATAATCAAATCACCCGCAACTGGCCATGACCCATAACTGCTGCGAAAAAAAAACATCAACCAACCAGTTGACTGACCACAGGGGTTGCTTCTCCCATGGAACCACCCCGCTCCACCGCAGCCCCAGTGCCACAGCTGACCCCAGGTGCCGCCCTGGCAGCCGCCCTGGCCGCGCCTTTCCCCAGCAGGGCCTCCTTGGAGCGTCGATCCAACTCCTTGGCCAAGGCCGCTGTGAGGCGCGCCCCCAGGCGCTGCCCCAGCTCCAGTTCCACGCTGCTGCCGTACCTGGGAGCCGGTGGCGCAAGGCGCCACCCATGGGGTCCCAGGGCATGGCCACCCATGGCTTGGATCCAGGGTCAGGGGCAGGTTGGTTCAGGCCGTTGGTTCGGCTAACAATCGCAAGTTGGAGGTGAAGAAATGGTTGCGGTTCGCATTGACTGAGGTTTAATGATGGTCAAGCTGAAGAACAATGGTTGCTAAGAGAATCATGGTCAATAGATAGGCAAATAGCCCAACTAGTTGGAAGTTCATTGATGCAACCACTATATCCCGACAAAGTGCTTGGCGAACGGTTCTGCAAAGAGACACCATTGGTTTGTTGGCTGAAGAACACACAACCAAAACGATTGGGATATGATATGGCCAACCCAACAGTTGAATATGAACGATGGGAATCTGGTTTGTTATCCTGAATGATTGCAGTAACTTACTTATAGCTTGGATAATCAAGCTCATCACTGAAAAGAAACCTTCCAACAATAAGAATCGGGCACCCCAACTGTATAGTTGGAAGATCATTGGGGTGATCAACTGGGTATATCCCTATGTAGCCCATGAATGACTAATGGCCGCTTCATAACCAGCACAAAATATCTGCATAATATCTAACAAGAATCGTTAAATTTGAGCCATGGTTGATATTCGCTACAACGGGAGATCAATATTAATAAACAACCCCCAGTCTACGTTAAATGGCTGGTGATACATCCCAAACATGAGTGGTTTATTAATATGGATCCAACATTACAGAAGTGCTGGTAAATTACATGGTCATTCATTCCCAACGGTGTTCATGCTAAACCAGCTTTTCCAAACACAAGCTGGATGACAACTCCACGTTCTTTCAATGCCAACAACTCTGTATACGACCCACGAAAACGTTGTTTAACATTAGTCGCAAAACCAGCTATGATAAGTGATGCACATAGTATCCAGACCAGGGTCATGCACAATGAAGTATCATAACGTAGCTGGTGTAGATACAGAACCGTCAGTATCAGTCCACATGCAACGCCATAATTGCTGGTGGAATGGCACCACCAATTCCAGCTGGTGTTGCGGCAATACATGGTGGTTTTTCACCCTCCGCATCTAGAAACATATGGTTGGTTCATGTTGGTTTCCTTAGTTGATGGTTTCAGTTGGTTCACAGTCAAACCTCCGGCCATGAAGGGGAGAAGCCCCCAATCCACACTGATGTGATCAAGTTTCCAAATATTTCCAAGAAAGATACTTAGAGGCCAACAAGAGCAGGACATTGTGTTTAGACATTGAATTTCCCTCTCCTATATGGCAGTGGGTCAAAACCCTTAGTCCCCCTGGTTCCCCCCAGTTAACCATTGTTTTCCCTATAGTTTGTTGGTGGAAATCCCCCATTCGTTGGTTGATTAAGATTGACCCATAGCCATATACTTAAAATAGGGGTACCCCCAATTCATCCATGTATAGTCATTTATAGTAATAAACCAACTATTTGGGGGGTCCCATATTTTGAGAAACCACCATATACTTACAGTATCTTAAAGTGAAAATGAACTGCGAGCGGGCGACAAATTGAGCAGCACCTGCAGAGGCAGCAGATGGGCCACAGGCGTCAGGCCAACTCCCATGGTGATCACCGCTCGCAAAAGCAGCAAGAGGTCCTGCCATGGACGCCATGCCCAGCGTCAAGCTGGGAGGCGAGCCAGTCCCTGCCATCAGTTGATACTGGCACTAATCATCTTTGATGATGATAGGTGATCATGCTTACCACGCGTTAACAATGGTGAAACAAAGAAATCAATATATACAATGTTACGGGACGGTTAATGATGGTTTTATGGTGGTTGACCCTGATTAACAAATGAACATAATTCTCTATAAGAATCACAACTTGCAAGCGGCTCATGGGGGCTGTCCTACTCACCATTGTCGTAGGGAGGGTATGCCATTGCAGGACAGCCCGACTAATAGAGGCAGCACAGCTGGAGAACATGAGCAGTATGGTGAAGTCGATGCAGGAGATTTCAAGTTAAATCAAGTCTCTGAGCGAGTTGCGTGTTTCTCTCAACGAGAGCTGCCCGTTTTCCACATCAAGGATTAGGGTGACTTGGGGGAGCTTGGGGGGAGTATCTCTCAGCGCGCCATTTGAAAAGTCATCGTTGGCCAAAACTGAACCTGCGTCTCTCGGGTCCTCCTCATCGACATCCACTTCTTTTGCTCTCCTGATCAGATTCTGCTGCACTCAACTGGCAGGGTGGTGTATCAGATGAACCAACTTGAACCACCAAATTGGTCAGCAAGATCTGTGCGTGGCTTGCAGCACTTTTGGTGCCCCACTCTGGAGACATAGGCATGTGGGTGTAGATCAATGTGATTAAGCAGCAAAGCACTTCGATTTCTTGATAAGTGAAAGTATCAAGCATGATTTGGAGATGCCAAAAGCTTTGTTCTCCGCATGCGGGAATTTCCTGCGTCATACAATACTGTGTGCATACATAATTATACAGTGTATATGATACATCTATATACATAATATGTGATCCATCCTCACCATCTCATGATACCTCTTAACACATCTGTCCTGGCAATCTCCCGGGAGATATCGCCGAATTCATAGGAGTCTTTGCCGATCACTTTGGCCACCTGACCGGTGCACCGCGTGAAACCTGGGAGATTGGAGACATTATATACTCAAACCGACCCCACTACCCGGTATTTGGTAGCATATGGATGGTGTATTTGTAGAAATGACTTGTACTAGATTTACTAGATGACTTGGGGGTACCACATTTTAAGAAACCACCAGATGAATGCTGGGCAAACCAAGACCGGGAGTATTGTTGCCACATCATATCCTTCACTTTGCATGATTTTTGCCCCGGACTGGTGAAAACCGTTGCGCATGCAGTGCCATTCCAGTATACTGATTGGTTGATAAAGGATTCTCCAAAACGATGCTGATAGCCATTTATTAACCAATCAATCTAATTAATATATTGGGAATATATTGCTTGTGAGATGGAAGGGAATCCTATTACTGTAACATACTGTAGCCATTTCACAACTAATATCTACGAAGGCTCTGGACCTGCCATGGAGGGAGTGCTACCCCCCACCTGGGAACCACAAGCGATTTCTGCCGCGTGCCCTGCCTGCGATTTGGCTTGACCATCCAGATATTTCGAAATGTCGCCCAGCTCATAAACATCTTTCCCAGTCACTTTGCACACTTCCTCAGAGATCACTGGTGACATACCAGTGGAGTTGAGGGGGTAGTGGAACCTGGCAGCTGACACCACGACCTACTCTCTCTCCCTAGGAACCACTTGCCACCCACTGCCATTACATCTTGTTACTTACTCACTCATTGCATCCTGCTTCATCCTTCTTGCTACCGGTACTGACTACTTCATCATGTTGTCCCAAAATCAAAAGCTCATTGAGTTCAATGCCGAGTGAATTGCTTAGCCAAGCAATCTTGATGTCTCAAAAGGACAAGCTGATTGAACTCGACTTTAAAATACTTCAAATGTAAAGCTGGGCTGAGATTGCTCTGAGACAGGTCAAGGGGGCAATGGCCTGGTTATACAGCGATTCATGAGAGCAAGAAGGTTGGAGCGCGGGCATGCACTAGTCAGGATGCAACACTATCAGCACTGAAGTAAAAACATCTTGAAGCATTGGAGGGAACTCTTCATCACCAAAGCACCATTTCAACTACAGCTGCTAAGCAAAGTACAGCTCTACCGTTCCCTGGTACCATGACTCATCATCCTGCCAAGCAGCAGCTTTTGCCTTGGCATCAAGTGTCTTGGTGATATCGCCAAACTCGTAGCTCTCCTTTCCTGCAGCAACCCCGCAGGCTGCGCATTCATTTTCTTGACAGCGATGTCAGCATTGAATTTCACAGGTTCCATGCCGGTTTTGAGGTGGTGAAAAGGTCTTCCCGGAACCTGCGCACAAAACAAACCAGGATCTGTGTTGCCTTCTATCAGCCGCGAGTGTTGACTTCAAGTCGAAAACCACACGGCACGGCCAGCAGTTGATGGCCTCTTGAAACCATCAAGAAATAATCTTAACATATCTCTGCTTGGCTGGTGGTTCCACCCAGGTCAATGCTTTGCTTGCTTGGCAGGTCAATCCTCCCAGCTGAGACCAACCATGTAAGCCCTGCCCTGGTCATGACTGAGGTAACTACCATATGAACAACAGCAGATGTTGAAAAAAAGGCCGCCGCGGCCGCAAGGATTGCCAAGGATCCCGTGAAGTTTCCAACAGCTTCTTGCACTTTGCCTCCAATAAATCTGGAAAGATCTCCAAATTCGTAGCTGTCTTTTCCAGTGAGTTTGTTGATGAATAAATCACCTCATTCCAAGCCGCTCACCTTTTTAGCAGATTTGAGGGCTAGGAAAAACAACCGAGCACACCAAGTTGTCACCCTCAGCTGTGATTGGTTAACAGAGATTGGTTAATCAGATACCCTATAGAACCTGCCACTATAACCCCATCTGAAGCATCAGGTAGTAATTTGTTGGCACGCTTCGAGTCTCTAGTCGCAGAGACCTCCGAACAGTTCGGTTGAAATGACTGAATCATGGTGAAAAAACAAAATCGGGATACCTTGCCGCCAGGTTGCCAAACTGGTAGCCTTCCTTCTTCCCTGGACACGAGTTCGTACTATTACCAGGCAAACTATGCTCTTCGTTCAAAACCCAAGAGTTGTGGCTTGGTTCTTTCAAGATAGGTATTCGCATATATCGGATATTGCTCATCCCCAGTCCAGGTATGACCCTGTGGCGCGATCATTGAACCCAGCCTGGCGGCTGTCCACCAGCAGAGAAGCCCAGAGCGCTTGTGTGAGCTATCAGAACCTTAAGGTAACTGCGGCTACTGGCGACACCCAACGTGACGATCTGTACTTGTTCCATGCTTAACCATGGTGAACCATCATTATCCTTATCCATTCTTGACCAATCACCAATCTTGATCATCATAAAATCATAATCGTCCATGAAATACAATGGATCATATGAAGTCATGTGAAGTCATTAAGTATCAAACATTCGGTCACCATCAAGCGTTTGGTCAAGCTGTTTTGAACTCGCCGAGACACCGCCACCAAGGGCACGAGGAGGCATCGCACCACGAACCGCTTCGGCACTTTGGGACGGCACGGACGCATGGCGTGCCGTCGTCCCATGGCGAATCCAGTGCGCAGGGTGGTTCACTCAGTACTGGTTGGTGGTTTCAACCTCTCTAAAATATAAGTTAATCATCACACTCCCGTTGGCGGTCACCACACCCAGCTCGCTGCCGCCAGCTGGATGGTCCAAGTCTTTTTCTTCTAAGCACACAGCCTAGTCACTGAGCTCACAACAGTTCCCCAAAAGCGAACTCCCACTTGGTCAAGGCATGATCCAAGTGATAATTAACGAAAGCGCATGCCAAGGCCTTGAGGCCTAAGAGATTTGGTTCCAAGATAGCACCTGACAGGAAGCCTGCCGGATGGGTTTTCCCATTAGAAACACAACCTACTCGCACTGCTCCAGGGACGAGCGGAGCAGCAGATCGCTTGCTAGCAGTGTTAATTGCTTTTCTGATCAAAGTGGCATATGTCCTAGGGTTATCGTCAACACCAACAAGCTGCAAGCCTCTAGATTTAAGACAAAAGGCAATTTCCATGAAGGAGGTGGTACCCTCATCCCTAATAGCCCATTTGGAAGAGCACAGAAGAAGAATTATGGCATCCCAGTTAGCTTTAGAAAGTTGTGCAGGAAGCCTACACTCGGTATCCGTGAAAGTAGTTTGCCAATCAAAACTCAAATTCTGGGGTTCCCAGGGCCATCTAGGTAAAAGTCTAATGAAAGATTGAAGGTCAGCATGCATGTCGATGTGTTGATTTCGAACTTCGATAGCTTGCGGAGGTTCAGTAGGTTGCTGTTCACAGGTGCCTGTGTCATTCAACAACGCATGAAGGTTGACAAGCCATTTCTGCCACTGGAGTACATTGTCTAAAACATTATCTAAGCACGCATAATGTGGATGCAGCTGTTGGGCAGCCCTCTTAGCATGAAAGTCAGCTGCTCTATTGCATATTACGTCTTGCAAAGTGGAGCCCGCTTGATGGGCCATCTGTTCAGTGAGAGCCGCAAGTGGTGTCTTTTCCAGGACATGGCTTTTGCACCATACCGCCTGGATAGGAACATCAACAACTTGCTTCCGATGCCTGACAATATCAAGGATGAAACACCACCACGTGTAGCAACTCCAGTCTTTGGGGACTGCAAGGTTGGAAAGGAGGTATGAAATCTGCCTAACAAGTGTCTGACAATCAGTATGCAAGATCAAAGGGCATTCGGATTCACAAAACGCTGTCATCATCGCAAACATTTCCGTAGTATAGCTTGTTAGAGCAGGGTGGAAGACAGGCCCTGCTTTGATGAGAGAGGCATCACTTGCAACAATGGAGAAACCTCCAGTGGACCACCAAAAGTGCTTGGGGTTGGCAACACTCCCGTCTGTCCAAACATGTTTTGGTTCCACAGGTACATTCCACTGCGCTACCTTGATATGTGATGTGGGACTCATCTGCATACGTAGAGCTGCTCTCCCAGGAGGCAATTAAAATATAAGTTAATCAACCAACCATGCCATATATCAGGGAGAAACGGAAAGTGCTTTGAACCACTAACTAGTAACTAGATTGAGGCGTGGTCGTGTTGGAGACTACCGCAGCCTACTGCTCCTCCTTGAGCGGCTCATGACGATTGCCAGATGAGCTCAGCTGGGGAGCCCCTGAGGACCGCTGAGGACTTGGAGGTGGAGTTGATTCCTCAAAAGTGACTCCGGTGATCTAACGTAGCTGGCTGGAAAATCACCATATTTTGTAGAGAAACTCCGGAAACCATAAATAATTGGTGGATTTGCCACTGCTATGTTAGATCACCACGGGATATATAAACACAATTGCCAGCGCCAAAGAATTCTGCTTGGCGCTGCGGGATCACAAAACAGTGACTGTTCTGGCAATACCCAAGCAAGTACAAATATCTTGCTGTATTGCTTGAAAAATCCATGGGCTGGTGGTAAACACAGGTACCCCCAAGCCTGTGGTTTCTCAACTCTGACAACGAACTTGTTTTGGTGGTTGGGAGGGAGGAGCAACATTTCTAGAAACGAATACAGTTCTGTTCTCCCGTTTCATATTGTAGAGTATCGATAATAATTTTCCACGCTTCAGCGAAGCAGTCAAATCGAGAAGCTCATTGACAACCCAGCGGTTCAAAGCTACCAAGCAGGTCATATCATATCAAAATGAGCTGCAGATTTCTGCAGCGACTCCCCAGTCAAGTGCAGTTCCCCAAGGTAAAGTGAAGCCAACTCCACAGCTACAGCCACTTGGATACCATATCCAAGAACCCCCACTACTTGTAACTAATATCATAGCAAATCAACAAGTAGGTAGAGCGGTAGCACCATTCAATTATGACCCGAGTCTATAATCTCACGGGTTGCCCTATCACTACTGGTTGGCACCTCCGGGAACCAAAGTAATGGCAAAGGTTTGCCATCACAAGCATCACAGGCAAACCAATCAAGCTTGAATGTTTCACATTGATAATCCAATAGGTGATTGATAATCAAGTTTGTGTTCTATAAGAATCTTGGATTCTCAATGTGAAAAATGAGAGTTCATCAAAACTTACCTCTTCTGGTTGGTCGTTTCATTCCCGATTTATAAAAAGAAAAAATCATTAGTTCATCAACCAACCATCCCCAATTAAATAGTGGCAAAAATAGAAAAATATTCACAACCGTTAGCTAGCAGCTAGATTGATATCGTTTTGGTGCTTGAAGATTGTTCACAAATAGTGATTTCTGACAATATGGGCAACCCCAAATCATTCTTAGCTAATCATCTTTAATAATGAGCCATATTGTTTGGTGTCCCCTATTTTGAGGAACCCGCAAATGTTGGATTCTTTAAGCAGTCACATCAGGCATCCGCGGCATCCGGTTTGGGCATCCGCACTTCCGCTGCCACGCCTCCACACAAAAGTTGAGTTCGTGCATCCCGACCCCAGTGGTGGGCACATGTGGTTCATCAGCTGGTGAATATCGATGGTGAACGATTTTTGATAATGGTTAATTCACCAGCTAACCTAAGTTATTGAAAATACACTTATGGTTTATAATGGTTGATAATGGTAATGTAATTCACCAATGGTTAATTATACCGAATATTATGCTCTATTGGTTTGCAATAATTACTTACTTTTTGTGTTGTGCAACAGTGGTCATATTTTTTGATAATGGTCATATTCAATATTATGCAATATTGGTTAATCATTCACTATCCACGATTGTCAACATTAGTTGGATATTTTGGATATGATTCTGCAATATTGGTTTGTAATACTTACTTTTGACTAATCATATCCAATTCTGGTTAGCAGTTTCTAACCAGGTCGATTATAGCCATGGCTAATAGCTGGCGAATCATGGCTAGCGGTTCA
>VSDK01012688.1:615556-631800 GCA_009767595.1 Symbiodinium kawagutii | reverse complement strand
GGTTCAGAAGCTTGCTAGTTGCGGTCAATTGCGGTTCGCCAATCTTGGCAGGGGATATGATAAAATGCGCATAATCGACCATCTATCATGGATCATTGGCTATTCATCCCTGCTCTTTATTGATTGCAATTGTAAAGTGCAAGAGCCAAGAGCCTGCAAGAACAGGTGGCAGTGGGTCAAAACCCTATACCCCTGGTTCCCCTGTCATTATATAACTATTGTTGGTTATTATTATACCCCATTATTGGTTGGTTAACATTGACCCATAGCCAACAGGGAATACCAGGGATGCTGCTTGTTGAATAGCACCCTGTGCACAGCTCTGGCCCACGGACCAAGATGGTGTGCCCGGCTCGCCACAGGCCTTCCCAAGGTAACCCCTTAACCAGCACTGGTGGGCCCGCGCACAATGCCACAAGAGCCCAACGAGGTTGACCAAGCATCACTGAGACCACCGTCCAGGAGAGGTGTTGATGATGCCCTGTTGTTTCATGTGCGTGCTTCATACTGGTGATTAAATCATTCATGGTGGTTTATGAAGTGACTAAAAACGCATGGTGGTGGTCTTTCGTTACTTTTCGTGGGGGCGTGGTTTTCAAGATTGTTTCAGTCTTAGTTGAGCTCTAGGCATGGCTTGGCTATTGCAATGTCAGGGATAGAACCCCAAAAGCATGGTCCTATGATAACCCTACAAGGAAAATGATCAATTGTGAATGCAAGCACCTAGTGATTGTTCCTGTGCTGGTGTCCTATTCCCGGCCAGAGATTAAACCAACAACAAACACCACTGAGAACAGCCCACAACTTCCTCGGTTGGGTGTATCCTGGTGGAGCCAAGTTGAGGGTTAAGCCCCCAACCCTCAGGTGGCCTTCTCCTGCCATGGGACCAGCCTCCGGTCAGCCATCTCTTCACCGGTACTGTTTGGTGCCCACAACCGCCATCCGTACCCCAGGACCATGTCAGAGTGATAGTGGATGGTTGGTATTGTCGACCTCATGAACCATGACGTCCAAGTCCCCAGCAGCGTGGTTGCTATGGTGAACCCCAGGTACCGTACCCCAGCACCAAGCTGCGGTCCCCGCATCGCTCCATGGCACCTCTGATCGCTCATGCTGGCAGCACCTGCAATGGCGAAGGCATTGCACAATGTCTATATCATATATCTATATGCGGATGTCTCTAAGGATAGATATGGAAATAGACAAAAACACGGACGGATGGATAGATAGACGCATAGATGGGTAGATAGTTAGTTCGATGATAGGATAAGCTAGGTAGAGACGATTAGTTGGTTTGTCATGTAGTTGCTTAGCTAGTTTTGGGGTTAGTTTGCTAGCACTTATTCATAGTTATTCACTGTGTTGGCTGATTGGTAAGTTTGTTTCGTTGTTCCAAAGTTCATGAGATAGATCGAAATCGAAAGGTGAAATGGATACTTCACACCTTTATAAGTGTCAGCTACTTTGCTTCCTTGAGCATGCAAGCCATTTGAATCCGTTCGAGCTCCCCAGATGTGGACCGAGCCTGTGTATGTATATATGAGCACATATACATATACACACATATATACATATATATATATATTATTTTTAAATATATATATATATATATCATACACATATATACTGTCTACAGTACCTGCCTTCCCATGTACGACTATCTATCTATCTATCTATCTATCTATCTATCTATCCATCTAGTCATGTACACATACTACAGCAGGTCTACACCAACACTGATGCAAATCGTCCTAGCAACAGAAGTCCTGTCCCAGAGGGTTCCGGTTCGCCTCATCCACGAGCATCAAACCACAGAATGCTTCACAACGGTGGCACGATTCAAAGTGGTCGGTTTATTGCTATAAGTGGTTAATATTGGATGATTTAGGGAGGTACCCTATTTTGAGAAACAGCCATATATGGAAATCAATCAACATGTTTGAACTCAAAATTGTCTACAGTAAGCCCTTCTTATGAACCATTTTCAGCTTTTGTGAACTCATGATTGTTGTTAGCAACCATGGTAAATTGGCCAGTAAGAACAACCCGTGATAGTTGTAATAGTTCACCATTGTTCTTCACCACTCTTCACCACCATTGGCAGCCCTTCACCATGTACCTCGTGAGCTCTGCTGCGAGGTAGCCCCCTGAGATTCCTGGTCAAGCGGAAACAGCTTGGTCTAGGGTGCTTGGTCATGGCTAGCAATGCTTGTACACAGTGCTGGTTTGTAATGGTTGATAATGGCTTGTGAAACAAACATGTACTGGTTCATGATGCTTCATCATGGCTACGGCCAATCATGGCAACGGCTGTTTAGATGCTAAATGATCGTTGAGACGGATGGAACAAATGTAAACAACGCTTAAGAGTGGATAAGAAGGTGGTTCATGTAAAAGGGGATGAAAATAGCAAGCGCTTGGGGATCCTTGACGGCTCATGAAGTACACAGGGGGCCTTGCACCATGCCTTGGCTGCCTGTTGACCACTGCAAGAAACACCTTGGAATTATACAACAAGGAGGCATGATAAAAGGAATCCAAGGTGTTCCTAGAAGCGATTGACAGTACCTGATGTTTGTGGAATCGCTGGTGGCTCAGGGTACTCGTATGTCGGAACAAACATACTTCAACTTGATACAATAAGGCTTTACACAAATAGACTTAATGTCAAACCCGGATTTGAAAACCCCTGGGTAAGGTAGGAAAGAGTTGAATGGTAGTGCTCAGGCATGTCTTTGAGGGGTGTAACCCCTGCGGCCGACGTATGTACCTCATCTTACGACACGATGCACGGCTGAGTGGCCTCTGTGACTTACTTGCCATTCTGTGGTATGATCGATAGTGAAATGTGTTAAATGTCCAAACATTTGACGACTGTGTGACTGGTCTTTACGTGTCATCTTCTGAATCGTTGGGTGAGCATGCAGTCTTTTTCTGAATCTAGGCGCGATCTAAGTCTAAGTGCCATGACTCCCGGTAGGTCACTATTCAGTCGCGTGGATTTCGAACGCAGTTCGTATGCCTTTGCGTGGTCCCATGTCTCAGAATGGCAGATATCGCAAGATGCTCTTCAGTTCCTAACATCTTGCAACGTTATATTGCCAGGCAGCCAGACTATGTGTGTGTACACTGTATGTTGTGTACGGTATCCATGTGTAAATTGAATACATGCGCATCTATCAATATATATATATATATAAATAAGTATATATATATATAAATATATATATATAAATAAATATATATATATATGTAGATAGCTCGCTATACCTTCATATAAACATGCATCCATGATTTATAGTTCTATATCAAAATTACACATACAGCTGAATAAATTGGGATTGGGATATTCTGAAATACAGTATATATTTTATATATAGAGAGAGAGGTACATGTATCATTCATGTATCTATCTGCGCATATCAGCTATGGATATACACACATCTGATTACAGTTGCATAGTTAAGATGTATTTACAAACACGCACTATTTGGTAGATTCGAGCAGCACTTTGCGTGTGTCACCAGCTGGCCGAACGGAATCGAACAGAGCTGCTGATGACTTGCTCGTGGTGAGGTAATGTCCATAATATAGGGGAGGAATCAAAAATCAGACCAACAACAATAACCAACAACAATCAACACTACTGCTTTGTAAAGCTGTACAGCACAGCTCAACTAACAACAAGCAAGAGTTCAACTAACCAATACAAGTGTAGCTAAACTATGCAAACTAACCAGGTTCTGATGAGCACAGCTTATGAGTTCCCAAGCACCAAGAAGTTAGTCCCGGCTCTACCCACAGTCACGGCGCCTGCATGGAATCATTTTCAAAGTTGTCGGAGTAGTCCTGGTGAAAGGGCGGTCGCAGCTGCCATGCCACGATGAGTTTTTCGGCCCCGCTGTCGCAGTCAACGGTCAGAAGATTGGTGCGTTGATTCACGATGGTTCATGGCTAACGATGATGGTTCATTGAGGTCAATGCTTGGTGATGGTGAATGGTTTGACTCATTGGTTGGCCACTGGTGCTTAATGCTTCATTGATAATAGTTGATGGTCAATATCCCCCCTTGTTTATGTTGGTCAATCGACTTTGTCGTTCAACAGTAATATGGAAATTGCATAATCTGGGTATGTGCTTCAATGAAGGTACTTCAGAAACAAGCGCTTCGCCTGCTGGAATACTCCTGATATCTAGGTCAAACAAGACGAGTACAAAAATTGGATCCGTTCGACTGTGTCTCTTCGCCTCCTATCAATGTTCGCCCATGTAGAAGAGGTCAACAAACCCAAGTTTCCAAAGGGCGTGCGCACAATTTATCATGACAACCTCAGCCAAAACAAGGTATATATATATTTATTTATTTATGTATCATCCCATGTATTCATGCATGTTCCCAATCTCCAACTAGCTAGTACTTAAATATTCTTACTGTTGTCATCAACTATTACATTGTATAGATTACTATAATCAACTCTTATCATCAACTATTCTTATCTTATCATTTGTATAAATATTTGTTGGTTAACCAGCAAGAGCTGGGTCACCGGCCAAGTTGGTCCATCGGGCCGACATCCGCAAAATCACAGGAGTTTCCACAATGCTGTAGTCCATAGGAATGATGAATGTAGCAAAACTGAAATAAACCTGTGAATAGTTCTGAATGATCCTTAGAAATTCCCACACATCCTTCACGAAATCCCTAGAGGTTTCCTTCCCTATGCCAAGAAAAGCCGGGACACCCCTGGTCCTCTTCATCAGCCGCGGCGCTTGCCACGGCCTTGGAAGAACCTTTCGAGGTCATGGTTTCGACGGAAGTTGATTGATCTGAATACCATTGATATTATCAACTCGATCTGAAAGGTTGATACAATCAAATAACCAGGTTGATATTTGATATACAACCTTTGAAGGTTGATTGTATCAACTTGATCTGAAATACCAGGTTGATATAGAAAGGTTGGTATGAACTACCAGCTGTTGATCGGACTACCTTACCAATTGATGATGGTACCAGGTTCATGTGATTGATATGAAATATATTCTACCATTGGTCATCATACCAACTTGATCTGAAATACCAGGTTGATATAGAAAGGTTGGTATGAAGTACCAGCTGTTGATCGGACTACCTTACCAATTGATGATGGTACCAGGTTCATGTGATTGATATGAAATATATTCTACCATTGGTCATCATACCAGTGATTCAAAATCGTTGATTTGAAATATGTGTGTTCATAGTCAATAATAGATTGCATTAACACAATTTGATTGTTCTCCTATATTATATATATATATATATATCAGTTTCAATCACTGTTCTTTGATAGAATTGATGAATCACTGATTATGATCCGGTCCATTCTACAAATCTAAGCATCCTATATAGAATCACGTTCAATTCTATGATTGACAGGATGATTGGCATCATATAATCAATTATATTGATCATACCAGTAGTCTAGGGTGACTGATGAAACATTATATTCACAATGGTACATGATTAGCTGGCGGTTCAGTCATATAAACCATATTGTCATTTTGTTATTACTGAGTCATGATGTTGGAGGGGAAGACACTATGCTGAGAGGGGTCACCGCCGTTGACAGAACCCATATGGCTGTGGGTCAAAACTCCGTACCCCTGGTTCCCCTATCATTTACCATCGTTTCCCTTATTATTGTTGGTTATTATCCCCCATTATTGGTTGGTTAATATTGACCCATAGCCATATCTCAATCTTTAACCACTCCCATGATATTCGTAAGCCTCTTGTTTCAGCCACGGATTCCTGGAACTCACCCTGCAGAGGCGGTGCTGCCAACCGATGGACAGGATAATGGTGCGGCCAGCTACGCTGTGAAAAAGGGCTCACCTAAGCATAAGTCAACATGGAGCTGGGGCCACACCTGTCGATTGAGAAATTGTTGGACCCATGTGGTTCCCGATGCATCAAGACGAAGCATCCGTGACCATCTGAAGAATTCGGCAATGCTTCTCACGTTCAACCATTAAACCATCATCGACCCTTGATTGTTCCCTTTGAAGCATTTTCAACCATAATAAATTGTACAGTAGGCTGTCCACCAACAGTTGGATATCATTATGGTAAACCACCTCGACCATGTTGGAGTATGGTGGTGGAGTTCTTAAGCATGATACAGCTATTAACGACCATTCAGCGAATCATCAACACTAATAGTGAATCATGACTCAACCTGTTGTTCAAGAAGGCTATGGTTCACAAATCTGAACACCATTCACAACTGTAGTTCACTACTAGTGTTCATAATGGTGTTACATAGTGTTTTGCCATCATTAAGTTGCAAACCACGTATGCTGTTCACCCTATTTTTCACCATTATCAGCAAGTATCACTGCTTATAGCCCCTTAAAACCCAACCATCATCCAATATCATTCATTCATACTTAAAGTGTTTTTTCATCTTGTTTATCATGTATCATTCATTTATACTTAAAAATAGATGTTATAAACCAACCATTTTATAACCCAACCAATCATTCATTTTATACTTAAACTTCATTGATTCATTTATAGTTGAAATAAACTGATAAACCATTAGCAATCAGCCCCTTAGAAACCATTATCATCCAATATCATTCATTCATACAGAATATAAACCCCCCATATATAAACCAACCATATATCATCCATTTCCATTATCATCCAATATAAACCAACCATTTTGCTAAACCCCCCAGTTTCAGAACCCCCCATGAAACCCACGGTCCCCCGGATCCAAGCGCCGCGACGTTGGCCCGTCCAAGCGCACCAAGGCGCCTTGGAAGCCACGGCCCCGGCGCTGCACGGTGCCTGGGCGGACCGAGCCGCGCAGCACCGTGGTCAAACCCCCATTTGGTGAGGGTGAAATCCATGGTTTATGATGGCTAAACATGTGGTGGTTTCTCAAAATGATGGCTCAACCAATAATAAGTTGGTTTGTTACTATGATTGATTTGGATGAATTGGCTCAACATGTGGTGGTTTCTCAAAATTGGACGCCTCCCAATTCATCCAAATCAATTATTAATAATAAACCGACCAGTATTGGGTTCCCTATTTTGAGAAACACCCATGTGGTTAATGATGGTTCAACCCATCTTAACTGGTCAAACCAACGGTCTATGAGGGCCATGTTTGATCAGGGTAAATTCCATGGTTTATGAGGGCTAAAACCATGGTCAATGAAAGCTAAACCCAGCTGAACCCATGGTCAATGATGTTAAACGATTGAACCCATGGTTAGTGATGGTTGCACCCATGGTTAATGATCGTTATTTCTGGCTAATGGTTATGCAGGGAAACCGAAGTTATTGTAGTTACAACGGTTTGTTCCCTGATCATCCAAGTGGTGTGGTGGCGACCCAGCATTTTTGTGTTTAGGAATAAGGCTCGACTCGAAGTGCAGTAGCAAACCTCAAGAGTTGGATAGCTAAAAGGTCAAATACTGGCTCATCAGTCTACTGCAGAGCCTGGTAGCCAATATTGGCTCGTGTTTGATCTTGTTTACAATGGCTGCTTGAGAAGCAACCCCCAAGAAGTGTCACGTCGGACACCCTGCTGAGGAGAGATTTGCAGTTGCCAAGCAGGCCAAGCTATGTACTTCCCTCGGGTGATTCACTGACACAGCAGGAAAGCGACGGGTGATTCGCTGGTTGATGGTTAATTGATATTCAATGCTGCTTAATCATAAGGTGGAATATAATTGCTCGTTCATAATGATGACCAACAATGGCTAATTGATGGCAAATCATGATATTGTCCCATTGTGGTAATTAGTTCCTATCAATCATTTACAGCTGGTTTAGCGCAAAAAAAGTGATTGATAGCCCTTCCAGGTTTGTTTGCCAGAGGGTAATCATAAGGAATATACTAGGTCAGTTAAAGATGGCAAATAATGGCCGATTGATGGCCAATCATGCTTAAGAACTGGCAACTGTGAAAAATGTTTGACAATTGACAAGGGATAATCAGGGGTGTGACAATGTTTGAATATACTGGTTGGGGTTGTCCCAATTTGCATAGGACAATGCAAGCAAAAAAATGGATTCAGCGACCATGCCCCCAGAGCAAACAACCACAAAAAGGTTTGAGCCTAGCAAATTTACCGTAGTAAACAATCAGGAATAACGTGTCTTGTAAATAAGCCTACTTTCGTCTGCAATGGGGGCACCCCCTTTGCAAGGTGCTGGGACATGATGTTACAATTTTAATTGACCATCATAAATCAGTATGAACCATCAATAAATCAACTATGAGTGAACGAGCAACTAATCATTAGCGACCATTTTTTCAGCATCAATTAATCCATAATTTCCCGTTTTAAATTCATTAACACTATTAACCATTAGGTGACAGTAATTAATTAACCTATAATTAACCATCAAAATGGCACCGCTCATTGCTGCCGCATCTCAGCTCAGTACGTGGAGCGCTTTGCTCTTCCCTTGGACGAGTAGGCCCGTTTTCGCGGTTAGAAGATGGGTTCGTTCTCCACGTTTTCGTTGGTTGGTTGATACCATAGCATCTCACAGCCATACGGGATGAGCACATGAAGATAATTTATGATTTACAAGGATAATTCACTAACATAAACATCAGTAATTATTCATCATAACTGCACGGGTGGTGTATGAATTGAAAATACCTAGGAGCATGTCAACACTGCACATGCTTCAAGCAAGAGCAGTTTACTTAGGGTGTGTCCAAACATGGGCTAGCCGAGCACCATACCTAACATAGTATGGACAGTATCAAGACAATAATATGGAAGTCTTTCGCTAGCTCGTATGTTCAGCCAGGCTATCCACGTGTCGGCGCTTACTAGGTCCCTGTGTCACAAGTTGTCAATGACCGGCAACAATTGTTCTTGTTGGGTGAATCTCCATACAATGAACTTGTAGGATATCTGGGGCAACTAGTTGAATGAATGGGCTACCATCTAGGGTACCACTTGATGCTACCAGCATGATCAAGATACTAGGTAGAACTAACAATGAATTAGTTGATAGAGTTGCTAGGTAGATACCACTGTTCAACCAGTGATTAGATTGATGCCCTACCAGTGTTCAACCATTGATACAGAATCTATGGTTGACCACGGCTGGTCACAAGAATTCACTGAAGCTGTGCGAGCTTGACACAACTTGACCGCCCAAGGGCTTGCAAATCAACCATGATGAGTGCTTAATCAACCATTATGAACCATCACTAATAACCAATGATAATGAGTCATAATGGTTGATTGAGCATTATGAACCATTCTGAACAATCACTAATAAGCATTCTTGACCGTCATCAATAACCAATCAACTGTTCTTTCACTACTATGGGCAATGTGGGCCGTTATAAATTACAACTAGCTACAAGTACTAGTCATTGCTTTTGCTAATTATTTGTTAACGGTGATTGATAATGGTTGACTCGTGGTTAAACCCCCAGTACTAACCCATTTGTTATGGTTCACCAAGATGGGGAATCACCATGTTTCATGATCTGGTTGGTGGTTTCAACCCCTGTGAAAAATATCAGTCAACCAACCATTTGCTAATCACTATAAGGGAAAAATAAAAAATGTGAATCAAACCACCAACTAGCTCGTTGTTTAACCACTATTGTTAGTGATTATACCCTATTACTAACCATAATTAACAGTGAGATAACCTTTATCAAATCAAACCACCAACCAATTATAGTCGCTAGCCCATCATCGAAGCACCCGCGCCATTGAACTGCCGCCGGCAAGCTCAGAGTAGTCCAGTGTTTCGTCCTGAGGTGGCAACACCCCAGCGGTGGATCCAGTTGCGATCCGGAAACCACCAGTAATTCAAGAGTTGGAAGGGTTAATGATGCTTGATGATGGCTAATGATGGATGGGCAATGATGGATGGTTAATGACGGATGGCTAATGATGGATGGTCAATGATGGCAATCACCAGTTTCTGATGGATGGTCAATGATGTTTCATGATGACATGATGATTCATAAGGATAATCACCCACAACAACCAGGAATAAGCTGGTCAGTTCATGGCCAAGTTACTTAGTGAGTTGATACCAGGAGTAGCCAACAATAATACGGGGTGGTTACTGTACCAACAACAACAACAACAACAACAACAACAACAGGGACTCCAATGATTCATGGTCGTGGGGAATCCAGCAATCAACCACCCGTTTGATCATGAATAGCTGGTGACCAACTCGAATATGTGTGATTTAGTTCCAGGATCTCCTCTAACAAGAAATGAACAATTTCACGAGTGAGCAGCAATCGTGTGCACATGACGGCGAACTAGGCAACACCAAGAACTTGCAGCAGCATTTTGTTTAGCTGGCTTAGCATTGGCTTCATTAGCCATTCATTAACCATTCATTAACCAACAAACTGAGACTCACTTCTTGGTCAGTGGAAGTTGGAGCCAACCCAACTTCGCGCCACCCGGCCTCGGTGCTCCGCATCGTTGACGCGGTGCTCCGCGCGGATTCACAACCGCTGCACGAGGGTGTGCCAAGCCTATGGCCCGGCCTTGGCCTTGTAAACTAGGCTAAAATCACCAGATTTTACAGTGAAACCATGGGATTTTAGCCATATTCTATAGTGAAACTCAGGGAAAACACCAATAATTGGTGGATTTTCCAGCCAGCCATGTTAGTTTACCAGAGAGTAAACTGATTCACCCTTGAAGTGTCCACAAGTAACCTCTCCTCACTCGCGACATTTGCTGTTGACTCCCGCGGGTCACATATTGCTGCATCTTGTGGTAAGGAACAAGAACGTTGGCTAGGTGCTGGAATCTCACGAATGGACATGGTGGTCTACATGATTGGAGTGAACAGTTGGGAACCCAAAACTGGCATCTATGTCTATATGTATATACTGGCATGATGAGGAAGCGGAGACACTTTGTGATCTGGGGGGATATCTTGTCCAAATGTCAACACCTGTTTCTGGACATTGCCTTGAAGGATATCCAAGGGTAATGAATGTACATAGTCTCTTAATCAAGATTGGTTCCCATTACTGTCGATCCCCCCACCACCTTGAAATCATGTGATATCTTGCCAGAATTGATCAGTGGCTGTGGGTCATGTTCATCTCCCCAGCAGTGGTTGATATTAAGCCAATATCCATGCCTTGCTGCTGTCAGATTCGAACCTTGCTGCTGTAAAGGCCAAGGAAACCTCTGGGATGTGAACTCCTAAGCTCTGTTGCAATATTTTTTGGCGACACATCCCCATCCGGGTATGTGCCAAGCCATTGGGTGGCCAACAAGCCACCAAAGCTATTGATTATTTTACGAATGGCCACCCAAAAATGATCATTTTACCAGGAAAACATAAGTTCTTGGGGTACTACTATTTTGGCACATACCCATCTAGGTAGCATCGAGAACATTGACCCTCATGGCCGGTGATTTTCAAGGTTTCTACTACTGCACCTCTCTTCAAACCTCAAAGGTCAAAATATGAAACATCCATCCTGTTGCACACGCATCAAACAAATGCCCAAGTCTAGCACCAGCGCCACACATGGTCGCTTCTACCGAACCAGGGTGCTGAGGCACCCTCCCAAACCTTGATGCCTTACCATGGCATGGCTGTGCTTCCTGGTCCCACAGGAAGATCCAGCACCGACCCCGCAACGCCTGGGCGTGGCGTAGATGTTCCGCCATCCGCCCTGCCAAGGTCATGAAGACCAAGGAGGCCTGCGCGCATCTGTAGACATGTCATGCTGGTTGCCATTATGGGTTTTGCAGTCAGACATATATCTATATATTTACACATATACACCTCTCTCTCTATATATATATATACATTTGTGTGTGTGCGTGTATTTACATACATCTGTATATATGCATATATGTGTGTGTGTATCTTTTCATATGCATATATGCGCATGATACTGCGCTAGGCAATTGTGCATGTATGTATTTTATGTACACGTATGTGTGGGTTTCTCATGTTTATACATGTGTCTACTCATATGGTGGTTTCTCAAAGTACGGGGACCCCTAAATCATCCATTGATTAACCATTTCTACTAATAAACCATTGATTTGGGGGGTCCCTATTTTGAGAAACTGCGCATATGCGTAAAATGCGCATATGCGTCGTGTGCTTTGTCTAAACCACCACCCACTTTGTGAACATGCACAATATATCGGTGCTTCCCACGCTCAGGATGCCATGCCGTGCAATAGATGCACCGTGCCGTACATGACATGAACCGCATACATCAAATACTGTGCACGTGATGCATACCCCACATATATATATATACACACATATTTACATACATATGAATAATATAATCAATATGTCTATGTATGAGTATGTATGCAACGGTATGTTTATATTTGTTTGTTGGATTTTGTTGATGTCTTTCTATACCAGGCAGGTGCTGACGCAGCTCATGAATCTTCCCTGCAACGACATATCGAGCTTTGTCGAAGGAGGCACTGGGGCCACTGGACTTCCCAGAAAACGTGGCTGGATGAACGCCTGGAGCCACCCTGGAGCTGTGCCTCTGGAGGCAGTTCTTCGTCCCTGGCGCTCCGTTGGAAAAGCAGCGGTGCAAGGCGAAGGTCTGGATGAGTTCGGTCGGTTAAAAGCGGCTTCCAATTTTGATGGCTGGTCTAGAGTTATATGGATGCAGGTCAAAATTAACCAACCAAAAAATAACCAACAATAATAGGAAAACAATGGCTAATGATGGGAACCAGGGGTTCAGGGTTTTGAGTCATAGCCATATGGTTCCAAACTATTGCTATATAGTTGTTTGATTGTTGGTTTATAGCTTGATTGTTGGTTCCCTATTTGGCCACTGAGACCGACTTGAACCCCATGAAACAGCGACAGCTCATGAAGCCTCCTGGATTTGATGGTTCCCAATATTTCTCCCAATCTTTCATGGGGGAGCCTGGTGTCTGGGTGACCAAAGGGTTGTATGGCCATGGGGCCTAACCATGAAAAGCTACAGTTTCCCGCCTGAACGTCGCAATCTTGAATCTTATACAACATTGAATCTGATGCACTGAAATGCTACTATGATTGAAAACGGCTGCTATTCGCCCGTTTGGCCGCTTCTGAACTAGGATCCCAAGGACCCTAATATTGGGCAAGTTTCCTTGGGGAAACATCCAAGCTTTCAGTGAATGCCGCAGAATCAGACTCAAATTAGTTGACTACCTGTTGCTCGTGGGGTTCGAACCTTTCATGAATTGCTTCACCTATTAAAATCTCCAAAGTCCCACCTCCAATGTGTAGATTCCCACCTGGCAAACCAGACTTTCTCGACACGACGAGGAACCGGCGATCTCCCACCTCTTTTTCGGAGCTCTTGCCGCTGCATTTAACAGAAGAGCTACCTGGCCGGAGCTTTTTCGGGGGGTCTCTTCCTGAGCCCCAAATATCGTCTGGGTAAGACTCGCCAACCACAACGAACCAGGTCGCTCTGAAATTCCGTCACCGCACTGGAAGTCCGGTCGCTCAAAACAACAAGGCTGGCTGGTGACCATAGACGCTGATGAATTAACCTCAAAAATTGATGTCCCTTCCCGGTTCCTGTTGGCAACTATTGTGGCTCGCTTCTGCTGGCAGGCGGATAAAAATTGCCGTACAGCAAATATATACTTCACAAATATATTCATATATTTTGTGTTCCATTTCTATGATTGACCTTTGACTAGCATCAATTTACTGCGTCTGGAGCATCCGGGACATGCTCGATATTGCACACATTGCTGCGCGTGTGCACATTAAACTCTGCTGTCTCACCGTCTGCACGTATGCAAAGATAGTATAATCATGGAAAGCATTCACAAGAATTGCAAATAATCATTTTTAAGTTTTGCGGTGAAATTCTTTGCTTGAGGACGAAATGTTGGAGTTATAAAGGGGGTGTTTGTTGGTGTTTCAAATGAAAGTTTTAGGCAATGTAACATATGTAAAAGCAGCAAAGAAATGGTATTCTTATAGATATGTCTGTGTGTGTGTGTGTCACACGTTTACATCTGTACAGTTGTGATGCGAACGTGCAGTGAGGAAACGCTGTGGCCCGCGCGGAAACACGCACTGGGGTGATCTGCAGGTGCCTTGCGAGGAAGTGCGCGGACCAAAACCGCTATCATTGTGGTGCTTGATTGCCGTGTGTGTGATGGGCGGTGCGTCGCTGCAATGAATGAGAGCTGGAAAATTATGGATGTAGAGATCCAGGGTTTGTGAAATGTTAATATGTGGAGAATATCATATGTCACGTTCTTATTCAGCTGACGTCACGCGCGAGCATCAATAGGTGTTTTCAAAAGAAGAGCATCTTTCGCTGTGATGCGGTATATGCTATGTATGCGCACATGATTTTTTATCGTAGCTGGAGAACCTTCCTCATAGCTCAGTATTCTAGTTGATGCACAAACGCGCTTCGCAAGGACGTGTTGAGAAGAAGTATATGGCTCACGTGGTATGCGTAAAATGCGATGTATACCATGTAAGTTAATCACTGTGTATCAAAGGGGTATGAATTGGCGCAGTGTCACTGTGCTTGATTGGAAGAGGTCGGATGCTTCAGATTTTGGGCACATCTAGAAAGATTCTGATAATCCTTATTGATCATCAATGGAGCAAAGATGCTGAGTTGAAACGGGTTTATGAGGGATCTGGCTTACAATAATTTCGTGCGTTCCATATACAGGTGGTTTTGTTTATGAATGGACAAAGAGGAAAACCTATCTTTGGTGATGGTTGGTGGCGCCGACATTCTTGTGTATTGTTTGTATCGTCTTACGGTGGTTTTATCGAAAATGATTTGATATCGCTGGTTGTGAACGGCTGGCCTTCGGCAACGTGGAGGCGCTCCAGGCCCAGCGGCTTCCCGCTTTTGGAGCCGAAGTCCGCATTCCAAACGAGTTCTTTCAGCTCTCTGCTGATGCGCGATTCCGTCGTCATGGCAGTCTCCTGGGGATGCGGGTTGAGGTTGCTGTGTGGTCAACATAGAAACATGACAACGGTTTGATTCGGAAGCGTAGCAAGGTTAAGAGAAGTTTAAAGCAATGGCCTCGTCGAGGAGAACCGCCTCTTTGTCCGCTGAGAGGAACTGCGGCTGGGCCTTTCTGCGGACTCGCGTGCTAGGGATGATTCGGCATGGAGCGCGGTCCTGCGGCTGGATTTGGTTGATTGTTCATGGTATCAGTGCTTAAGTTAGCGTGAACGATATTTGCATGCGCTAGACGCAACCAAGTGACAGCGGTCAACAATTAACTCCCGTACAGGTTCTGTCCTCGCCCTCGTACTCGGTGGTGACGCATTCGAGGTCGGAGTGATTGTCCTTCGAGTTGTAAATGTCGAGATGTTAAAATTTGTTTAGGGGTATTCTCGGTTATATTTGGGATTGATTGCATGTGGTTTTGTGGAACGCGCCTACGGAATATTGTGAGGGTATATCCTTTGGAGTAACAGCTGCTTGTCCGGAAGCATGGTATGGAAATGATAGGTCTGTATTTAGTATATTTATTAGCTGAGGTTTTTTAAGTATTGATTTGATGATTATAGAGAGCGCATTTTGTTGCTATCGGCGCATGGTGTAATGCGTTAGGAGGACAGGGTGCATGATTGGGCCAGGGGAAATATTGTGAGTTGCTTGGATCTGGTGAGTCCTGATCGTCGATGCGGTCGATCTTGTTTTGCCTTTCCAGCTGAATATCTCGCTTTTCCGCCTCCTTGATCTTGTCAAACTGGTAGATGGGGAGGAGCTGGATCAGGTGCCTGTCGAAAACGGATGTCATGTAAGTATCTCGGGTTTCGTCTGCTGATTGGCACCTCTGTTGATCTTCGGTAAGCGCTTGGAACTGCTTGATGGCTTTGGCCGCAGCTTTCTTTGGCCTTCAAGGAATGGTGGATTTGGTCGTGTGATTGTAACCAGTGGTGGAAATATGCACTGTTTTTGTTTATATGTTTTGTTTCATAGTTTTCTAATGTTGGTTCGTGAGAGACCTATTGGTGTAGTCGGTATATATTTGTTATGCCTCTGGTTTTGTTTGGGCTTGAGGTCGGTTTTGTTGATTGTTCCCCACCTGTCAGGTGAGGGTTGTGAGATTTTATCAGAGCTGACTCCTCCTCCGCTTCCTCCGCCTCCTCCTCTTCCGCCTCCTCAACCGCGACCATGCACGACTAGTGGTCGCTGCCGGACCTCAACCACCACCATGCACGACTAGTGGTCGCTC
>VSDK01012688.1:588527-607291 GCA_009767595.1 Symbiodinium kawagutii | reverse complement strand
ACACGACCCATGATCATGTTACCCAGGGCACGAATCAGCGACAAATAAAACCCCAAGCAGTTGCAGCAGCATCCCATAACGACCACCTGGGCCATAACGACCACCTGGGCGGCACCACTCAAACCCTTGCGCACCGACAGCGTTGCCAGCGAACGGCTCTCTTCCTGGCGGCCGACACGAGCTTCCACAGCTAGCGCTGAGCAGGTGCTGATTGCGAATGGTTTGTTAACACAGCAAATATTGGCATAAGTAACGGTCATTGTTGTTGCCTATCTTTATAGTCCTGAACTGCTGATTCTCGTTGGCAAGCAGTGGGCACCAATCATTGTAAATACAGTTCCCAAGAGTGCTTAAGAATGGTTCTTGATAATGATTAGTACCAAAAGCCATGCACAATGGCAATTGACAATGATTGAGAAAGGCTGTTGATCATGCTTGATGATGGTAAGTATTTGTAGAACTGGTTATGTGTTTGAGATGTGAAAAGACAGGAGACTGTTCGGAGAAGCTCAACCATCTCACAGACCTTTGCAGAGGCAGCCCCTCTTTCATCAATCAACCTTGTTCATGGAGCGTTCTCACTACTAAAGCTCTGAGGTGCAGCTGAAAACCAATGTAGGAAAGACCATGTCCATTTTCACATTCATCATCCAGCTTTCAGGTGATGTGGCACTCGTACCAATATATGTGGAGAAGTCCTTGTGCAAGCGGCACATCCGTGAACTTTTAATTTGTAATACAAAGGCCTCAAGACTGCACGAAAACAGTATATCAGCTACTCGCAGGCATCTTGGACAAAGACCCGCTGGCATTATCTTCCTTCTCTCTTAGATGTCATTCTTCGAACAACAAACTGATGAGTGGTGTAGTGGAAAGCTTTCCCAACAAAGCCATCGATGGAAATCCCCAACAAATGGTCAACAACAATTAGAACAAATAGTAATCTTTGGCACTCACATGACTCACATGCCCTCCTCCAGAACGGCTCTGCTCATTCAGCCCTGATTGTAGGACTATACCGTACCCCAGTTGGTTCATGATTAGCAACCATGGTCAGAACCACCCTCTAACTCGATTCCTCAACGGCTCATTGAATCTCCAAAAGACCATCTGCCGGAGCCAGCATCATAACTCATTCAGATTCTCCGAGCCGGCTCATTATCATCGGGAAAAAAACTCCAGCCCGACGCTGTATCTTCCTGTCAAAATCGCATCCTAAAAGTATCGAGTAATACTGAGACTGTAACACTGTACAGGTGATCCTTTGCCCCTGGTGCATCATTAATCACTGTATTCTCCTGTTAATGCTTATTGTCTGTTGATGCTTTGTTGGTATCTCTCCTAGTCTTGTTGGTCAGTATCCGCCATTCACTAACCAGCTCGTTTACCGTTGCTTATGGATCCTTAAAGCCTTAGCCCAACTCGCCATTTATGGAGCCCATCATGGGTGGATCCTCTGTTTAAGCTTCCCCTGGTACCTCGTTGAGCGAGCCGACTTCCAGCGTTGCCAAGCACTTGGCGAAGCACTGGGCCCAGGTTTCATCCTGTGATCCGGTGGAGCACTGTGAATGATTGTTGATGCAAGGTGCTTATTAATGATAGTTGATAGTTTTATGATAGTTGAGAGTTCTGATAGTTATGATAAACTAATGATAGTTATGATAGTTAAAGATAGTTAGAGGTTAGCCTTCTTTGATGGTTTTTGATGGTTGAGTCATGAGTCATAACGGTTTATGATCGTTACTGATGGTTTATGGTTAGTGATGCTTGGTGCATGGTTAGTGATGGCCAGTGAAGGCGAGTGAAGGTTAAGGTTAGTGGTGGTTTATGATAGTGATGACACTTAGTGAGACTTGATGGTTAAAAGTTAGTGATGCATTGTTGGACATAGTGTCACTTAGTGATTACACTTAGTGATGGTTTATGATAGTGATACACTTAGTGAAAGTAGTACTATGTCTAACATTATGGAACAGTTTATAAGCACCCATGAAAGATGTGATATGAGTATCAAACAGTTATGTCATCTTCTTCATGCACAAAATGTTTCCTCAGAACCCGGGCCAATGTGCAACTTTCTCATGCAGTAGAAGATGAGAAGAAACATCGGAGTGTGCGTCTTGGGGTTCCGTGTTAAAATCTGAGTAGAACCTTGTTCTGTCCACTTGAAGTGGGTATTGAACTGAAAGGATTTGGCAGGGAGATAAAAGGCATGGTTGATCAAAACCCCGGTGCCAGAGAGGAAACCAAATCTACATGGTTTTGAGAAAAATAGTGCATTTCTGCAATAGCTCAGCTGTTCCCTTGCAAAAATGTATTCATTGTACGCTGATCTTGAGTCCAAGTGATGATTCTTTGTTGGGTGCTGTACTCCATCGTCAGCCATAGTCGTCAGCCATAGGTCAGACAGTGTCCAGAAGTCGGTGAACATCACTCTCGACGGTCGCTTGATGGAAATGTCCATACCAGGTTGACCGGTACCCACACATGTGCCAAGCGGTAGACACCTCATGGCTGTCATCGTCACCTCCATTGGTCCCCATCCTGGGTTTGTAGTGACTCCCTTTAAATTGGAGAAGCAACCAGTGGCTGGCCACTGGTGATTCCATATGCAATTTGTATAGCCGCAACTCCTAAGCTTTGGGCGTTGCAATGTTCCCATCATCAAGCAAACATTCCAAGAAGTTGTTGAAAGCACTGGCTTTCGGTAGCGATTTCGGATTCAGGGCTTAGAGTTCAGGGTTCCTCGCGCCAGATTTTGAACATCTGAGAGACTCCCTTCCGGGTAGGGTTTTTGTGAGTTCCCGGCAAAAGCCCAGGCATTTGCTGTACAAATATTAACACATCTAGGCATACTTGCATATATATATATACATATATGTATATATAGATATATATGCTTTTACATATCTATATATATCTATATACATATATATATATATATGTGTGTACATGTGTGTATATACACGTGTCACATGTCTTACTTAATTACATACATGTTACATGCAAAATGAACCATAGATATATGCAGAAGTAAATGTCTATGTGTAGCATTGTGTAGCAGCCAGTTACATCAGCACCGGCTGCGTCCTGGATTCCCATGCGCTGCATGGCAGTGGCACTGCGTCGCAGCGACACCAAGGACGTGGACGTCAGGGACGGGCTGCACGCCACCTGGGGGAAGGGTGTTGCTTCGAGATGGGGGATAATAAGCAACAAAAGTCGTTGGAATGCTTATTATCAATGGATGATAATGGTTAATTAATGAGGTTAGTTAACAATGGTTAATTATCAATGAGATGAATAGTTTATGTTGGTTGATGATGGTTGATAATGGTTAATTAATGAGGGTAGTTAATACCTCATGATGACCAACAACAACCGACAATATGGACGGTAATGGTCAGTTACATAATGAAGAATAAGCTGGTTAGCGAGTTGACAAAAAAAGGAATCACCAACAATAACCAAGAATAATGACTCAAATGATAGTTTCCCAAAATAGGGGACCCCCCAGGTCATCCATTATATATATATATATGTATTTATATGATTTAACCATTCATAAACCATCTTGGGGGTTCCCAATTTTGAGAAACACCCAAATAAACAGTAATTTAACTAACACCCATCCATGTTGCATTGGCTACTATCTCCTACGATTACGCGCACAAGCGAGCCAAAGTATGGGCACAAGAGAGAAAGCGGGCTTACAATTCACCATCATTAACAGTGGATAATGGATGATTACTGGTGTCAAACGGTTGAGGTGTCCCTGTCTCTGATATACACCTGACCTTAGGGCACGGTGTTTCTGCCAGATGCCTTGTGAGATTCCACGGGGGGGATTTCTTAGCATCCCTGTGCAGTGTGTGAGTGAGTGTGGAAAACAGTTGAATATGCTCGTATAAGTACACATTGTGTTCAGAATGGTCTGTGTGCACCATGTTTCAAGCTATGGTCCAGCATTGCACGCAGCTGTGTCAGAAAACCCCATGCTACAATCTCTTTATGCTGCGTCACAAGTGCTCCCATAGCAATCCCTGATTTGTCCCACCATTGTTGCAAATGAAAGCGCGACGGGTCGGACGCCAATCAACTTTTTAGCGGCATGCAGCAAGATGCAGTTTCTGTGAAGGCTGAGTTTCCAAGAAAATCCTGCTGTGTTGCCTGGGTATGTAATTAGTTTGCATTCAAGCAACACAAAACCACAAAATCGAGATCACATCTCTCACCGGTCTGAAGGGCATACGCTCTTGGATCGTTCTGCCATCACTGCGCTCCAACTTCACCAGCCGGAAACTCACAGATGATCTGCGCCAGTGTTTTCTGCACCAACGCGAAAGACAACATGTCCAGCGAAAGACGACAAGCGCGGCATTTGACATCGTAGTGTTGATCTACTTAATCATGATAAACCTTGGATAATGCTAATCATTGCTAATCATGATAAACCTTGGATACTACGTGTGTATTACTAACCATGATTCATCTGTACTATCTTTAACCATGTTTGACCATTCTTCACCACTATGAAAATTAATCATTAAACCACCAATCATGCCTTGATGGTCTTGTTGGATGCATAATCGATGTGCAGGACTCATCATCTTTCCTTGCTCGTCCTTACTGGAGCCTTCACGTGAAAAAGGGCAGCAACTCGTCTGTTGTTTTTGCCTCTCATTCGCCTTAGGCAGTCGGATGGTCTCAAATCTGAACATTGCATCCGACCTGTAGAGAGACATTCCTGACACTTCTCGGTGCTCGCTCCTATCTTTCTGAATGCTTCTTTGATTTGGAATCCTAAAAACACAAAGTACGAAGCCTGCTAAGTGATCATCTCTTTGACTCTTCGCTGTCTTCCATGATGCTTGATCTCAAACGAAATGGCGAGCCATAATTTTGGTTCAGCAAGGTGGTCATTCACCACTGCGACAGAAAACATGCATTCCTCCTAGAATCTGACATGCGGAAGAGATCATTAGTCTACAGCACATCGGGCGAAGATCACGCAAATCAGCGCACTGCATGGCATTGCTAGATCTGTTTGCTAGATCTATGCGGTTCAGTCAAGGAATCGAAGTAGGAAACGGCCACAATTGTGCCAAATTGCCATAAACTGGCGGCAAGTATCCTACCGAGTTGGCTTCCCGGAAAACAGAACCGAAATTCCAAGATATGGGACCTTTCTCTAGAGCCACTTTAGAAGTCATTTCTAGGGGCACATCCTTGCCAACCGTTGATGGTGGTTGATAATGGCTGATACTGTTTGATATTGGTTGACGGTGGTTGATAGTGGTTGTTTGTACTGGTTGATAGTGGTTGATACTCGTTGTTTGATGGTGGTTGATGGTGGCTGATCATAGCTGATCATGGTTGAGTTGATTGTCTGAGAGTGGTTGATAATGGCTAATTCTGTTTGAATTGATAGTGGTTGATAGTGGTTGTCCATGGCTGTTTACGGTTGAAAAACGTTTCTCATTTGTAATGTGATGATTGTTGATGTCCTGTTGAGCAGTGGTGCAAACCTGCAAATGCAATCCCATCAAATCACTTGGGTTAGAAGTGTTCCGGATGATGACGGCCCAGAACATATGGTAGCAGAATGTAGCAGAAGTCTGCGTGATACTCAAGATACTCAACAGGATCATTGGAAGATTCTCCTGGCGCTTTAACCGTCAAATATACCACTGCTGTAGTTGTTGGTTGGCTACGCTGGGAATCACCTGGTACTCATCAATGATCGGGAAGGCCGTGCGGTTTCAAAGAAGTGTCTCGCGACAACCCGTTTTGGCCGATGTGAGAGACATGGCTGGTCATAGACGGACATAACATGTCATAACCATCCAACAAAGCAGGGAACATCCAACCAACGAGTGATGTGAACAGTCAGGGGGTACCATGTGCCACAAATCTCATTGTGTCCCCCAGGAAGTTCCAAAGCTTGATCATGTCGCTGTTGACCCAGCTGGGTGTGATCAAGGGGTTCTGCTCCCAATGATCTACCTGAGCCACCTGTAACCCTCTCAATGGTTGGATCATTGAAACCAGCAGATCCAGTTGATCCATGTTTGATTCTGTAACTATCACGAAAGTTGATGGATTTGGCCTTTGAACTACTGTCAACTGTCGCTGACACCATCTGCCCGTGCATTGCATGCCACTCCGCCCGAAGTGTTCCGCACTCGCCGTAACCTTCTACTCTGTCTGTGCCACAAGGCAAACGCCGCGAAGCTTCCTGACAGCAGCTTGGACGTCAACAAAATGTGATCAAAACAAGCACAGTTTGGGGGTTGAAAAAAGGAAACTTGTTGAACCTTCATGGCAGTTTCTGCCCTAGGATCCTTGTTTCGTTAGAATGCGTCCAGAGTCTTCGTTGTTATCAGCCACTCAAGATCCACAGGTTGCAAATCAACAAAGGATGACTGCAACTAGCTGGTGATGCTTGGGAGTCAACCATCAACCATCCCTTAATTTATATCAATCGCCACGGAGTTAGCGGTAGGGACGTGGATAGGGACCCACAGCTTCCGCAAGATCAGCATCCGAGGCTCCAATGATAGGGATGCAGCTCAGTTCGGAGCAACATTCGGAAGATCAGGTAGCGGTCATTTCCTCAGCAACCAGATCTGCCATGATCTCTCACCTTCAACAACTAAATGCACTGCCTGGAGCTAACAACACCATGGTGTCACCGACCCGGACCTCGCTGCCGAAAAGGGACGCTTGGGGTACTTGTACACCGCGGTGTTGTAGGGTCCATGTGGACCGTAGTTCAGGCCCATGGACTTGACGTCCTTCTGGTTGATCGCCGTCACCTGCGATGCGGAAAGGGCGTGCAGGTGCTGGGCAAACGAACACGACACGATGAACCATGCAATCATGAACCATCACTGACCACCATTCGGCAATAATTTGATAATCATAATTTGATAAGAGTTGATAATAGTTGATAATCATGATTTGACAACCAATCACTGAATAGTTGATCATTTGATCATCATGATTCTCCTGACCGTCATCAACCGTTCGAAGCCTGGGCAAAGATGGAGGCCTAACAAGCCTGGAAATTCCTGGTACGAGCCCAACCCTTGGTGCCATCACTTAGTTATCATTCTCATACCATTATCATATATGAGTAGCGGACAAAAGTCTGTCTCACAAAAGTGGCCCTGTGGTAAGTGGGTCGTCGTGAAGGTTTGGTAGTTGTTACAATGTTATCGGTTGTGAAGGTTTGGGGGGTATCGGTGCTGGGTCGTCCCCTATCGGTTATGAAGATATCCTACAAGTTGGAAAACCGACACGTCCACCCGAATACTAGATATGAATTGACACACTTTTGTCGGATTCTCATATCACAATCTATGGTTACAACCCATCAGCTATGAACCATCATATACCCATGAGCTATACCCGTTATAAACATGACTTATACCCATGAACAATTGGTTACCAATAGGCATTCTCAGGTGTTTTTGCCCAGCGACATAGATCACCGGCATCGTCGTGAAGAGCTTCTTGGGCTCGGATTCTTCAATGCGGCTGTCCTGGAGAAGTGCCGCAGAGCTAACCGCTACAACAGCTGCGGTGCATCATCAGCTTTCAACATCAAACGTGCAACAAAGGTGTTGTATAACCACCCATTAACAACGCTAACCAGCACCGATTAATCGCTTAATCACCTATGTTAATGGGTGGAATCACTTAGAAACAACATAAGTCACCCACAAACGACGTAATTATATATGTGAAATAAAATGATTTGGCTATAATCACCTATCAACAACATAAGGGCAATGAGAAGGGTGATATGCTTTATTGCTGTGCTCTAGTGCAGCCAGATTTCTTGATACCTGTAGAGGCTTGGGCTTTGCAGCAAGTGGCCCAGTATGAACGACAGCACTAAGGTCACACTTCGGCTGACTAGCAGGTGATGGTAGATCCACATTTCCCCCCTCCCGGGTTCCCTTAAAGTCGCTTGTATTGGTCGAACATTGTATAAAGTTGTTGGCCACTTCTTACTAGTATTGACCCACTACTAGTTCTCACCTTTTTTGCTAATCCCTCGTTGACGTCTCCTGTCTGTTCCAGCGGCCACCTTCGATAAACAGGCCCCAAATGTTCCTGGGGGCGACGCGCAAGCTGCACAGCTCAACGTGAAACAGCACAAGACAAGCTATAAACATGTAATGCTGCGATGGAAAGATGTTTTACATATCTAAACATATACATACATTGATTAAGCGAATCATTGGACATCAATGCACGAAAAGAAATAGAAATATGAACATGCCCATCCTTACGTAATTGCATCATGGCATCGTGGCACCTGGCCAGTGCTACATCAAGAAGCAGCAAGCGCTGCTTAAAATGCTGCCAGCGGATCCCCACTGATCAGGTGCAAGGGATGAGAAGTTGGATAGCCAACAATCATAGGAATCCAATGATTCATCAATTCAAATGCTTGTTAATAGGGATGATAATCCAGGGATGATAATCCATTTGATGATCATCAAATGCTAACAATCGATGCAACTTAAGCTGGTTCGTCAATCGAGTTCCCAGCTGCCCTGGCGTGGCGCGACCCTCGACAATCTTCAAACAGCTTCTGTGCAATGGCTCAAGCAGGGCCAAGTGGAGCCAAGTATCTGTCCCTCTTCAGGAGGCCCAGTGTTGTCTCCCAATCGATCTACATCTTTCGCCAGCCTGGGCAAGGCGTGGCCGGCGCCTGATGAGGCTGTCCATAGTGATGCCAAAAAGCCCATGATCTTCAAGGGGAAACGATGGATTTGGGACACTATTCACTCAGCCTCTGTCCTAGCAGATCCGAGCAGATCCTAGCAGCCAAGATAGTTGGTCAAAGGATGCACATCTCAAGTCATTCTACAAAATCTATGAAAAACAATTAGATCACAAATCATTAGAAAAAATTGATTTAAAAAGATTGGCTAGAAATTGATCGACAATTGGACAAGCAGTTGGCTATGCTCCAACCTGCTAACGTTTTTGGATCTTAAACAATTGCTGTGCCAGTGGCAAATATTGGGTGGCCAAAACCAATGGTTTCGTCTTGCTTTTTGGGATAAACATTTGGTAAATCCAAGCTGTTTTTTATGATCTAACTAATGTTTATCCAACCTGGGTATGACATGGCTATGGGTCAAAACCCTGTACCCCTGGTTCCCCCATCATTAGCCATTGTTTTCCTTATAAAATGGTCCATTATTGGTTGGTTAATACTGACCCATAGCAACATCCTGAAACTCCCGGGCCAAATCATCCAATCTTAGTCATTTATAGTATTAAACCGATCATTTTAAGGGGTCCCACGTTTTGAGAAACCACCATATTTTGATTGATTTTGGGGCAACCAAAGGGACAAGCATCAAGGGCACCCAACTTCCTTGTGGATCTCTGGGTCCCAACTGCTCACTGTCAAATATATAATCCAAGTTGATCCAAGTTGATCCAAGCCATCAATGCGCTCTCCTGTCTGATGGCAAGGAACACGTCTGTGTGCGAGATGACCTCGTCCAGGGACCACTGGTCCTTCTTGTGCTGTCGTGTCACCTGGGGGAACGGGCCCCAGCGGCTTGCCCTTGGGGCCCTGTGGGGCACCAGGGGGCCGGTGGCACAGGGATGACGTAGTGGAAGTCCTTGATCCAACGCTTGATTTCTGCTGTGTCACACGCTGGTGGTTAGATATGGCTGAAGATTGTCAGTGACATCAACCGAAGTGTTGAGATGTTCAATCATAGTCTGGTTGGTGGTTGAACCACCCCTGTGAAAATATTTGTCAACCAATTGTTGATAACTACTAGGGAAAATAAGAAATGTGAATCAACCACCAGCCAGTAGTCCTGCCGGTGGTCGTTATCCCCCTGAGCAGCTTCCAGAGGTGCTCCCGTCCCGTCGCATTCAAAACCAGTCGAGGCATCGGACGCCACCGGGCGTCGCTTTACTATCCCCCATTGTTCAACCTTAACCACAATGTGAATCATCCCGAACCACCCCTTAACAATCATCACCCATCAGCAACCATCATGAACCACCAGCATGAACCACCATTATGAACCACCAGCATGAACCAGCATGAACCACCATTAACCACCATTAACCACCATGAACCACCAGTAACCATCACTCCCCGCGCCCACTCGGCCTCCCCCCCAGTGAACCTCCTGGCGCATACCTGTGAGGAAGCCCTGGGCATTGGTGAAGCCGGTGATCCAATAGGCCTTGCCCACAGGATGGCGGGGCCGTGTTGAAAGGTGGCGATGGTCAATGGTGATGGTCAATGGTTAATCAATGGTTAATCAATGGTTAATCAATGGTTAATGGCTAACAATAATGGTTAATCAATGGCTAATCAATGGTTAATCAATGGTGATGGTTAATATTAGGGGACAATGAATAACAATAATGGTTCAACAAGGATGCTAAGACTGGTTAGTCAAGCATGCAGACCATACGTAACTAATCATATTTACTCACTAGTCAAGTGGCAACTGATGGTCAATGATGGTTAATGCCGGGTATATTCATATGGCCATGGGTACCATAACGATTTCAGTCAAAATAACGCCAATTCATCCGCTAGTCTGATCTGTTAGATTCCTTGCAAGCAAGGGTCCAATGATCCTTCATCATACTGTCCCAAAACGCTACAAATGCATACAAATGCTACAAATCCCCAGTAGGTGATTACAATGCCCCACGAATCAGCTCAGAGAGCCGGATTTTTGTCGGGCGCCAAGTAATTCGCTTTTCAGCCACCCTTGCTATGCCTAGCTCACTAGTGCAGCTGTGAAAAGATACCATGAATATCCATGAATCATGAATCTAAAGGGGTCGCCATCCAACATCTGACAGTTCCAGAGACCTCGGTGTGGATGGATCACAGGAGTCGGTGCCTTCATCTTCTCTCGCCCTTGTTCCAACCAGGTATTCAGCAGCCTTGGTGTGCCGCATGCCACAGCACATACAGCTATGGAAGTTGTGGTTTCCAACAAGGCGGATCCGCGAGCCGATCCACCATGGGAAAGGCTGCTGTTGAATTCCGAGATGCTTCCCGCGTTGGGGTGTTTTGACCGAGAATAGTCGTTCTCAAACCCTACAACTGCCCGATATCGACCCTTAGCTGCTGGTGATTCACTCTTACCCCCTGTCAGAATCACTATCGACTATTGACTATTGAAATGTCACTAACTATTGACCACTACCAGACATTAAATATGTAATATGAAGCACTACTTAGCTAGTGATATGTAGTGTGAAGCACTACTTAGCTAGCATATGTAATATAAAGAATATATAGCACTACGACGTATTGACTATGTCATATGTAGCAGTAATGATGGATTGTACAGTCAGTAGCAAGGTAAACCCTAATCATCGCTGTAAGTTGATCTAACCAATCATCATAGTGATTCATCCCTACCGTGATTATCAACCATGATTAAGTATAAACTAGAATCCTTAAGCAACCAAATGATCAACTATAACCCGCCATCAATAAGTTAGTTAGCGTGAATGATGATCAGCGATCATAGCCAATTGTAAACCCCATAAGCCATCATGGTTGACCAATTTGTAGTTATGGTCAACACTTGACCATTGTATAGCTGCCTAATTATCCAGAATTATCTTCAGTTAAACTATTAGTGCAACTTGAACTGACTATCATTCACGAGTCATGATCTACAATTCACTGTATTTGACTATGATTACTGTAAGTATAATTCTCGACGACAATGAACCATGAACTAGTACAACTGACTACAAAGAACTAATCGTTGATTGTGATCCCTTATAATCTGGATAGACTGATTACAGTGTATAATTTACTACAAACTGATCAATTAACTACAATCATCCACGGCACTAGTCCCCCAAAACTGATGTGATCATTCGCCAATGATCAACCCAATTTTCTACCCAGGCACTGCTGTCGATCGGTGAGACCCGTGAACCAACCTGGCAGAGGGCAGGGGAGTGCTTCTGACTTCCACTCCACTGACCTCTATATACAGTAGCAAACCAGGGAACCCCTGGCGTAGGAGAGTTACCTATGTGTATTGGTAACTGGAAGGGTAGGGATTGGTTCTCCCAATATTTGAGGGGGTCTGTCGGGATGGGTACCAACTCATACCAACGAATCATCCTCCATTTTCGCTGGGGTACTAACTCAAAGTCATGATTCTTGGTCATTGTTAGCGTTCATCTTCTATTCCTGACCGGATGATCAAGCATTTTGAACCGGGATGAACAACTTTGGGGGATGCTTGATCTATTTCCCTTGGCCCAAGGTCCCAACAACCGAAACGAAGAAGTCGCTATTGATACCCAGCAGATGCACCCTTGGATTTGTTGCAGTTTTAACCAAGAACTGATGCTGTCATAACCGCCCAAACCATCATCAACTCAGCATCATTGCTGCTCAATCAATCATTCTCAACCGTTTTGAACCATTCTATACTGAACTCATCATGAAGAATCCTTCGTTGATGTAATGATTATGGTAATATGTGTGCATGCGTGTTATAATCTTCATTATCAACCCTTGTTGTATTTTATATCCGTTATATCACAGGAGTTGGATACACGAAAATCTGCAGGAATGTAGCTTATTCACCATGAGCTATGGTGCTTCCTGGTAAGGTCCCTGTAAACCAATCGCTTGATTACCCTGTGGCAAACGTGCCTTGTTGCTCGGAAAATCCACCCGAAAAAAATGCTGGTTGTGACATGGCAACAGGAAAATCCACCAGTTTTAAGCTGCTTTTAAGCTGCTTGATTACCCTCTAACTAACCCACCGTCTATCAAAAGTTGGTTGCTGGTTGATTACCCTCTGGTTTCTTGGAAGATCCATTTTATAAAAAGCTGGTTGATTACCCTCTGGTTGCTTGGCTTTTGAGCTGGTTGATTAACCCACCATCATAAAAAGCTGGCTTTATCATCTGGCAGTGGGTCAGTTCACCCTGTGCCCCTGGTTCCCCTATCATTAAGCATTGTTTTCCCTATGAAATTGTTGGTGATGATCCCCCATGAGTTGGTTGGTTAACTGCTTGACCCAGCTCGCCATATATAGCTGGTATATCCCCTATAGTTGCTAGTTGTTATCCCCTATTATTAGTCATGAACCAGCTAGTTCACCATTGTTGTTGGTTGGTTAACTGCTTGACCCATAGGCATCCATCAAAGCTGGCGCTTCACTTGGCGCAGCCAGGTTAACTGCGGCAGCCCCGCGGCCTCCCAAGTTGGGCATCAGCCAAGAGATCTCGGCTCCGCTGGGATCGTTCGTCCAACCTGTGGCAACGGGTGATGGCGAGATGTGTGGGTCCTTGGGACCTGGTACCCGAGCTGTTCACATCCCATTCGGATAGTCCAACTGCTGGGAATTGTTGGGGAATTGATGGGTAATTGATGAGAAATCAACAACTTTAGGTTTGGATATATTGTTGATGATAGTCCAATTGCTGGGAATTCTTGGGTAATGATGGGGAATTGATGGGAAATCAACAACTTTAGCATTGGATATATTGTTGATGATAGTCCAACTGCTGGGAATTCTTGGGTAATGATGGGGAATTGATGGGAAATCAACAACTTTAGCATTGGATATATTGTTGATGATAGTCCAACTGCTGGGAATTCTTGGGTAATGATGGGGAATTGATGGGAAATCAACAACTTTAGCATTGGATATATTGTTGATGATAGTCCAACTGCTGGGAATTCTTGGGTAATGATGGGGAATTGATGGGAAATCAACAACTTTAGCATTGGATATATTGTTGATGATAGTCCAACTGCTGGGAATTCTTGGGTAATGATGGGGAATTGATGGGAAATCAACAACTTTAGCATTGGATATATTGTTGATGATAGTCCAACTGCTGGGAATTCTTGGGTAATGATGGGGAATTGATGGGAAATCAACAACTTTAGCATTGGATATATTGTTGATGATAGTCCAACTGCTGGGAATTCTTGGGTAATGATGGGGAATTGATGGGAAATCAACAACTTTAGCATTGGATATATTGTTGATGATAGTCCAACTGCTGGGAATTCTTGGGTAATGATGGGGAATTGATGGGAAATCAACAACTTTAGCATTGGATATATTGTTGATGATAGTCCAACTGCTGGGAATTCTTGGGTAATGATGGGGAATTGATGGGAAATCAACAACTTTAGCATTGGATATATTGTTGATGATAGTCCAACTGCTGGGAATTCTTGGGTAATGATGGGGAATTGATGGGAAATCAACAACTTTAGCATTGGATATATTGTTGATGATAGTCCAACTGCTGGGAATTCTTGGGTAATGATGGGGAATTGATGGGAAATCAACAACTTTAGCATTGGATATATTGTTGATGATAGTCCAACTGCTGGGAATTCTTGGGTAATGATGGGGAATTGATGGGAAATCAACAACTTTAGCATTGGATATATTGTTGATGATAGTCCAACTGCTGGGAATTCTTGGGTAATGATGGGGAATTGATGGGAAATCAACAACTTTAGCATTGGATATATTGTTGATGATAGTCCAACTGCTGGGAATTCTTGGGTAATGATGGGGAATTGATGGGAAATCAACAACTTTAGCATTGGATATATTGTTGATGATAGTCCAACTGCTGGGAATTCTTGGGTAATGATGGGGAATTGATGGGAAATCAACAACTTTAGCATTGGATATATTGTTGATGATAGTCCAACTGCTGGGAATTCTTGGGTAATGATGGGGAATTGATGGGAAATCAACAACTTTAGCATTGGATATATTGTTGATGATAGTCCAACTGCTGGGAATTCTTGGGTAATGATGGGGAATTGATGGGAAATCAACAACTTTAGCATTGGATATATTGTTGATGATAGTCCAACTGCTGGGAATTCTTGGGTAATGATGGGGAATTGATGGGAAATCAACAACTTTAGCATTGGATATATTGTTGATGATAGTCCAACTGCTGGGAATTCTTGGGTAATGATGGGGAATTGATGGGAAATCAACAACTTTAGCATTGGATATATTGTTGATGATAGTCCAACTGCTGGGAATTCTTGGGTAATGATGGGGAATTGATGGGAAATCAACAACTTTAGCATTGGATATATTGTTGATGATAGTCCAACTGCTGGGAATTCTTGGGTAATGATGGGGAATTGATGGGAAATCAACAACTTTAGCATTGGATATATTGTTGATGATAGTCCAACTGCTGGGAATTCTTGGGTAATGATGGGGAATTGATGGGAAATCAACAACTTTAGCATTGGATATATTGTTGATGATAGTCCAACTGCTGGGAATTCTTGGGTAATGATGGGGAATTGATGGGAAATCAACAACTTTAGCATTGGATATATTGTTGATGATAGTCCAACTGCTGGGAATTCTTGGGTAATGATGGGGAATTGATGGGAAATCAACAACTTTAGCATTGGATATATTGTTGATGATAGTCCAACTGCTGGGAATTCTTGGGTAATGATGGGGAATTGATGGGAAATCAACAACTTTAGCATTGGATATATTGTTGATGATAGTCCAACTGCTGGGAATTCTTGGGTAATGATGGGGAATTGATGGGAAATCAACAACTTTAGCATTGGATATATTGTTGATGATAGTCCAACTGCTGGGAATTCTTGGGTAATGATGGGGAATTGATGGGAAATCAACAACTTTAGCATTGGATATATTGTTGATGATAGTCCAACTGCTGGGAATTCTTGGGTAATGATGGGGAATTGATGGGAAATCAACAACTTTAGCATTGGATATATTGTTGATGATAGTCCAACTGCTGGGAATTCTTGGGTAATGATGGGGAATTGATGGGAAATCAACAACTTTAGCATTGGATATATTGTTGATGATAGTCCAACTGCTGGGAATTCTTGGGTAATGATGGGGAATTGATGGGAAATCAACAACTTTAGCATTGGATATATTGTTGATGATAGTCCAACTGCTGGGAATTCTTGGGTAATGATGGGGAATTGATGGGAAATCAACAACTTTAGCATTGGATATATTGTTGATGATAGTCCAATTGCTGGGAATTCTTGGGTAATGATGGGGAATTGATGGGAAATCAACAACTTTAGCATTGGATATATTGTTGATGATAGTCCAACTGCTGGGAATTCTTGGGTAATGATGGGGAATTGATGGGAAATCAACAACTTTAGCATTGGATATATTGTTGATGATAGTCCAACTGCTGGGAATTCTTGGGTAATGATGGGTAATTGATGGGAAATCAACAACTTTAGGGTTGGATATATTGTTGATGATAGTCCAATTGCTGGGAATTCTTGGGTAATTGATGGGAAATCAACAACTTTAGGGTTGGATATATTGTTGATGATAGTCCAACTGCTGGGAACTGTTGGGATGCGTGTTCACGGAATCAGTGTTTCGATGATGAATGTTGACCCGCAACTATATGGAAAGGTTACTGCTGGAGATGGTATAGTAATCATAGTGATTTCAAGCAATATCAGTGCATATCATCGCCGACAAAAGCACGCGCTTCACTGATCTTCACCGTTAGCTGTTCCGAAACCCAAAAAGCATCCCCGAAATTGGCAGTTTAGTCCTGACAGCACCAATTTTGGGTGCAGTTGGGGACAACCCTCGGTTCTTCAACGGCAGATAGGACAAGCCTTGGACGTCTTCTGCGCACGTTTTAACCACTCACCCTGCCTCTCGGTACTCGAGCATCAAAGAGGAAGCCCAAGTCTTCCTGGCGCTTGGGCCCAGACTCTGGAGAGCGAGCATCGGCTGAGTAGCTATGATTCTCACTGGCCGGAGATGTATGGAGATGTAGTAAGAATGATAGAGATGTATGGAGAATTATGAAGGTATGCTTTAGCCAAACAAAGGGGTTTGGTCCACAAGAATGAAAATGGAAGTTATAATCCTGGTTTCATTGGTGTTAGCCGCACTGGTTGATATGGGAATATACTTCCAAGGGTTTGGATCAGGATGTACATATACGTCCCCTCAAATGTCTAAATCACCTCAAAATGGGATGCTTGCCCTACCAGGATCTACAGGTGATCTCGGTGCTGGGCGACCGCGCCATGAGCTCTGTCGTCATCACCACAGTACCATCAATGGCCGCAGCCACGTTCCTAAGCTGCGAGGCGCCGTTTCGGTATCAAAAAAAGAAGTTGGGAAAATTGTATTGTTGAGAAAAATGTTGGGAAAAATGTTTGGAAAAATTGTTTTTTTGGATTTTCTTTCCAAATGAACGTTTCCTTTTGAGCATCTCAGTTTGATATTTGATCTATTTCGGAAAAAGGCAGCTGAAAGTGGTCCTTTCAGATGTTTCCCCTTTTACAAACGAAGCCGAAATCATCAAATATAGATATATAGATATATAGATATATAGATATTTATATATATATATAGATAGATATAAATATATAGATATATATATATAGATAGATATATAGATATATAGATATATAGATTTATAGATTTATAGATATATAGATATATAGATATATATATATATATAGATAGATATAGATATATAGATATATAGATATATAGATATATATATATATATAGATAGATATACATATATAGATATATAGATATATAGATATATATATATATAGATAGATATACATATATAGATATATAGATATATAGATATATAGATTTATAGATTTATAGATTTAGAGAGAGGGAGACATATTTGCTCATTTCTATTTGTACATATATGTTTATATTGTTTTTTAGCTATTCATCTCTTTATTTAGTTATTCATTTATTTAGGTATTGATCACTCATTTATATATATATATATACTAGTGTATATATACTCTAAATAAAAACATGTGTACACACACATACATATATATGAGCCAAACTTATATCATCGATCCAAACAACTCCAAGTGTCTTCAGGTTGGTGCGCACGATGGCAATGATGTTCTGCAAACGTTGCAACTCCTGACAGCACCGGACAGCAGCACCGTTGCAGCAGCATGGACGTTGCACCGGTGCCGTGTGGCCTGGAACAAGAAGATGTTCAGAGGAGCTCCGAAGCCCTGGCGCTGCCGCCAGGTTGCTGTGGAAAACGCCACGATGCCATTTAGATCACCGGTTAGAATCACCACCCAACATTTATCGACATTAACCAACATCCATCAACATCCATCAACATCCATCAACATCCATCAACATCCATCAACATCCACCAACATCCATCAACTGTTACTATGAAACATCATGTTTCTAGGGAGGTTGGCCTGTCCATGTTTGGATCATCGCTGGTTACCACTATGACGGCTTGCAAGCTTCGGCAAATGGTGAATCACAGAAACTGAGGTTCATGGCATTGCCCAAATGTTCCTTTGGGTGTGGTCGTAATTGGAACCCAATCTGCCAGAAAGTGGATGATGTTGGATGATGGTGGGTGATGTTGGGAGACCGATGATATTGTGGAGGTCCGGTATTCTTGACAACCATTGCCAACACCCATTGTGGTCGTCATTATGTGTTTATTTTTCTCATGTGATATGTGATGGTGTCGAGTCAATTGGGCTGAAAACCAATAAGCTACTGGAGGAGACAGTTAAGTCTCACGCCTGCATCGATGTTGTAATTTTAGGCCCTCAATCGTGCTACTGAGTTGGCAGCAACCACCACCACCACCACCACAACAACAACAACAACAGCACCACCACCACCACCACCACCACCACCACCACCAACAAC
>VSDK01012688.1:570439-588344 GCA_009767595.1 Symbiodinium kawagutii | reverse complement strand
AACAACAAACAACAACAGCACCCGCAGCGGCAGCAGCAGCGGCAACAGCAACAATCCTTTAAGAAAATGTCATTCAAAAGGAGCTTCTGACACCCCACCTTCTTCAATTCAATTTGTTTGACTGTTCGTGAAACTGTAAATCAGGTCGTTCGAAGGTCACACACTCTTGGGCCCATGCTATTGAGGAGGGTTCTGAAAATGTTCACTAATCTGCGGAAGTAGATTTAAAAAAATCCATGTGTTTGAGTACCAGCAGTCTATTATCACATGTCTCGTTTTGAAAACGAGAAATGCTGGAGCATTTACTCGTTGAAAATCCATGGGTGTTCGCGCAGGCAGAACACAACCGTGTCGCGACGACGGGGTGACATGGTCCCAGGCTCCAAGCTTCCATCAGCTTCCATCAGCTTCCCATGGGTCGCTTCCCACCTTGTCAATAACAACGCCCTTGTCTTTGGGTCCTAGCCACCGGCTGTGAACTGCTTCGATGTGTTACCACTGGTTGGTTTTGGGAACTGCTTGATTTTGCCCAGGCCTCTTGTTGCTTGGTTGCCTGGCTGGTTGTCTACTGAGCATTCCTAAGCATGATTGAAAACATTACTGCAACATCTTCAACAGAACCATTGGAAATAAACATGATCAACCACCAAGCATGATTTTGCATCAATATATATATATATATATGTATATATATATAAGGAGATAATCATCATGAATCCGGAAATTAAAATCACTAAGCACAATATAGTTCGTATATGATATACTTGAGTCTTCTCTCCTTTCATTCATCATTCACAGCTACCATCTACAGCAATCATCAGTATGACCATCCCAACAAGCAACCATTCTACAATCGTTGCAAATGTTTAAGCATCAATGTTAAGCATCATGCAATCCATCATTACACATTAATACAACCCCTATCATTAGTCATCAAGAACCGTTATCCATCATTCATCATGGACAGAGCATTGGCTAAGCATTGATTCATCATTGCTTCACCATCATTCACCATTCATCAATCACTGCTTAGCCATCATCAACCAGCAATACAACCACCATCGCGAACCATCACCATGGCCATATCTTGTCATAGTCATTAGCCATTAACAATTGACCAACCATCATGATAACTGGAGGTACCCCAAACTGACGACTGAGAAACCACCATTTTTTTCCCATCATATGACTCACCATTCTCTATCTTAATGAGTTATGACACTAGTTGCTGTCCACCTAACCATTACCATCCAACTAACGCCTGATGAAACCACCACGGCACCACCTCCAGGCACCAGCCATCCTTCCCCACGGCACGACCTCCGGTGCGCCCCACGTCGTTCCGAACGGCGAAAGCGGTGGATCCGGTCCTGCCAACTTCTGGATCTGCGCGCGGAAGATCTCCTCCACGAAGTCTGGCGGCCTCGGGAGCCGTGTCATGAGCCATGGGTCCACGGTGGTGCTTCAGGAATTAAAAGGGGAGAATTATAGTGATTATAATATAATTAATAGTAATTATAGTGATTAATAGTGGTTATAGTGGCTTATTATAGTGATTATAGTGGGAGAATCGGCAACAAAATCGTTATTAATGAAGGAATTATAATGATTATACTCCTTTGGTGGTTTATAACATGGGATAAGCAACAATAATGATTCATGATGGTGATCTGGTGATCGGCGACAACAACAAGGGTTTAAGTTAAATACATTTATTTGCTTTAAGAATGGGTAGCTATGGAGGACAGCAAGGGTTTTATAACTACACTTAATTGGAAGGGTTGACTGTCGGGCTGTAGAATAGTGGATGAAAATTAACAGCAACAGCTGGATATCATCATTTACCGTTGACAATGGCTTTCTTGGTGATGGGACAACCAACAAGAACACTTGGATGTACCAACAAAATGATATTGAGAAACGGTTTCCCTTGTGTTGTCTTTTTTGAAACCAATGTGTCTCTCCAACATTAAGATCTGGTCGTATTTGGCCAGGCAGTCTCATGGATGATGATGGTGATGATGATGATGATGATGATGATGATGATGCTAGTGATGATGATGATGATGATGATGATGACGACGACGATGATGATGATGATGATGATGATGATGATGATGATGATGATGATGATGATGATGCTGATGCTGATGCTGATGGTGATGGTGATGATGATGATGGTGATGGTGATGATGATGATGATGATGATGATGATGATGATGATGATGATGATGATGATGATAGCCACCGCGTCTTCTTGATCATCACCAACAGCAACAACAACGACCACCAGCAGTAGCAACAGTGGCAGCAGCGACTAAGGAGCATGAGCAGGAGCTCAAAACCAGGCGCAACAACAACAACAACAACAACAACAACAACAACAACAACAACAAGAAGAAGAAGAGCAAGAGCAACAAGAACAAGAGCAAACACAACAACCACCCACCCAAATGAAAAACAGAAGCAGGAGCAACAACAGAAGCAGCAACAGCAGGGCCTAGGTTTATTTGGTGCAGCTATCCTTCCGTAGGAACTCAGCTGCTGTTGAGGTGCATCTTGGAGAGATAATCCAAGCCTCAGTGGCAATCGCCTGGTGGGGAGATCGCAGCGAGACACCTGCAAGGCCCTTGGGCTTGACCAACTTTAGACACTTTTTGAAGGTCCACTCCACTATAGCGATCCAATGCTTTTGGCCAAAGAAACTCAGCCAAGATCTGCTGCTAGCAGGAAACTCTGGCAGTAACAAAATCCGGGGAACAGCCTGAGTGGAACAAGTCTGACACTCCACAAGACTTCGCGCTGGCACCAAGTAACACAACTCCTTGACGATCTCATCAGTGGATTTGCCTGCATCCCAGCACGTGGTAGAGGAACAAGGAACACTTCAGACCTAGAATCTCACATGTGACAAAGATCGCCGTTACCTTCTGTCCGTTTACAGTATGAAAGCCTCCCTTGACACAACTGCAGCTGGCCGCAGGAGTGAAAGCCACGGTGATTCCCAAGTGGTCCCTGATTGGAACTGAGAATTCTTCCAGCTTGTCAGTTGATCCGGCGCTTGCGCAATGGGCAGCCTCCCGGCCAGGTCACCTTGCTAGATATTTGGTGGGACCCTGCTAGGGGACCCTGGTTGGATCAGGAAACAGGTGGAATGAAAATCCAGCTGTTCATCAACCTCCAATGGCTAGGCTCCACCCTCTCTTTGCCTGCCTCCTGAGCCTCCCGAGTCTTTTGGCTGAGTCTCGATGATGGTTGTGATCATCCTTGGTGCCAAACTGAATGGTTCTGAAGTGCTGGGGTTGGCTTGGTTGCAAGTCAAGACTTCAGGCATCCTTATTCTGGAAAATCTGGATCAACCCGCCTACGATTTCTTCACATCTTCGACAAGAGGTGCGTTTGAATACCCACTTCGTCCGTTACCCATGGCACAGCAAGAAGCGCATAGTGCTGAGTCATCTTTGGTTCAACCAACTAGTTGATAGATGTTGATAGGAATTCCACAAGAAATCAATGGGTCGATCTGCTGATCGAACTTCCCCAGCGGCTGGTTGTGATTCCCAACTAACCTGGCTGACCCATATCGCTGCACCCAAGGTTCTCAGAGGCCTCCTTCATTCGGTACGTCAAATCTGCATTGTTGTGCAGACCTCGTGGTTCGTTGGGTCGGGACCCCGGTCTCGGTGTTTGATGAGCAGCTGCGGTGTGCCTTCCCAAATTGGAAGTTGGACCTTTGATCAAGACCATGCTGGCCGGATAGGCCAGTCGGTCCGTAACTAAAAAGTTTCATGTTCTGCCAAAGGTGAACTGAGCGCAGATTTTCTAATAGATGGAGTGAAAGCTAGGTGAGACACGAGTTGTTCTTGTTGGGCAGAAAAAGAAAATGAATCCGCGGATTCATAGCAAAGGATAATAGCAACTATGATGCAACTATGTAATAACAATTAAGGAGAGCAATTGAATGCCGTGATACCAGTATGGCTTGGATGTACATATATACATATATATATATATATACATACACATGTCGAATGGTCTCCGTCAGTGGCAGCCAAATCGACTCTGGTGATACTTTTCCGCCGTCTCTGCATACATATTTCTGGGAAGGTGTTGGAATCGTTCAGAGTGCTTCGTAGTCTGCACTTGGGCCAATGCCAAGTGGTAATATCCATGGCTGTAGTCGAGGTAGTATGAGGCATAAGCCTAACAACCCTACCATAACTAACTTATTGTCTTGGGACTTCACAAGTTGTGAATTTCCTCAGACTGAGTCTCACATCTTTCGAACCCTCACTGAAGTCAGCTGTTTCTTCGTTGCTGTGCCTGAGGTTTCTTGAAAGTGGTCCTCTGGATGTACGCATTGGTTGCAAGTACCTTTGATGGATTCCTATAAAAAGAAGGATGAGCCCGATGCATGTGTAAATTCCTACATTTGTGCAAGTATGAGTATAAATACATAGATACAAATATGATTACATACATGATCATATATCTATATAAATATATACATGATCATATGTATGTCCATAGATTTCAAATGCTATACTGCAATTGATATCAAAAAATAGCGCTCTCGGGTCGCTTCATTTGCACCATCCCCCTAAGAATCAACAGACCAGCTGCAACCGTCGGTGATCAGATCGCCAAGAAGCCGAAAATCAACGGAGAATCCACCGACGGGATGGTGTCGATAGCTTCCTCCGCATGTAGGCAGGCTTTCCAGAAGCATATGTGGGTTGGGTGCCATGGTTGGTATGCTTATTGTGTCATATGGATGTTTCCTAAAATAGGCGTATAGAATAGGGGCACCCCTGAATCATTCAGTTTATCAACCATTTAGAGTCATAAATCACCCATAATATGATGATCGTGGTTCCTATTGCTATTGCTGCTTTTGTTCTTCTTGCTGCGAAAAATGATCCTTACCGCCTCGGAAACTTCAGGCCAGGCTTGGACTGCTGAAGATCACTCAGTGGTCACCAGTCACCACCCACGGGTTGGCAACCCATCTTCGCTGATCATCATCGTTTCCAAATGCATCATGTCTAACCTTTAACAGCAGGTGACCAGGTGAGAATAACCAACAGCAGTAGCAAATATACCACGACTGTCGTACAAATTAGCAGCCCCTTCAGGGACCAGGTAGTTGAGAGATAGCAACCAGCTTTTGAGAACCAAATCTAATCGAATGAAAATTATTGAAGGTGGTTTAGATCCACGCCTTGTACTGCGCAATGTCCAGACCGTCCGGGATCTTGTAGTTGTAGTCGGACCTTTGGACAAATGAAGCCCGTGTTGGTGTTTCCAACAATGGTCCCCACCCCCTTGATGGTTTTCTATGGTAAGCAGAATTTTGGATGATTGTTGTTCTCGAAATTCTGGCATAAAATGATTCCTGGGAATATGATGGTTGTTAGGCCACCCTGCTATAGCGTAAAGCCCTTTCTGCTCGATCAAAAGCTCTAAACCCAAACGCATCATTGATGCTTGAGTTGGGTCGGCTTTTCTGGAGATGTTCAAAAAACTGGCAAATTGACCCTGGTTCCGTGGAAAACACAGAGATTTATTCCAAAGTTATGGCTGGTTTACTTACTCAAACTGGTGGTCTTGAGCTTCCAGGGTTACGGTGTGGCCAACCCAGGGAGACCGCAGCATAGGATCCACGAATCTGAGATCGTGACGTGTAGTTGTTGAAGGAGAACGAAGACTTCCAAATCTCGTCACCTGAACAACGAAATGTGGCATCTTCTGTTTTTAAGATATGTTTTTAGATATGTTTAAAAAAACAGAATCATATCCAGACTTGCGACTGATGAGTTGTGCTATGCTAAACTAACCACTGAATGGTTAACAGCTGGGACTCAAAAGCTATGGGGTGAACAGTCAAAGCGCTTTTTTAGGATGGCTTTGTTGGGAAAGCATTTTGGGGCTGAGAATTTGAGCACATCAAGATATCAAGCAACAAGCTGGTGGTAGATTCTGGGGCCCACTACCGCAGCTTCTGCTGAACGACACCTACCCTCAACACCAGCCAGGTTCGGTCATTGACATAGGTTTTGGATGACGGTCATGGTAGGAATGATCGTGGTTTCAAATGGTTTTGATGAGTTGCTACGACTAGGGGTTCGAAACCTATGGCCTGTCATGAGAATACAAAAGTGTTCATCATTTCAAGCTAGGAAAATAATGATGCGAAAACAATGATTCCCCTATTATACATGATCATTACTGTACTGTTTCCCACTATTGGTATGATGATTCCCACATTCGTACAACGCCCTGATGGGAATCCGTTATATACACAAAGTATCGGATGGCATATAAACTTTGTGGAGAAAGAGGTCCTCAAAATGCTTGGTACATTCATTGCGAAGGTCAACGATAGTGGCTGCTCAATAGAGGTTGTTTGTTGTGGCTCATCATGGTAGTACGGTCGTTCATGATGGCTATATCCACATTGTCACTGATGCGTCATAATGGTGAAGAATGCAATCCATCATGGCTAATGGTGGTTCATACTGGTGCTTGATACTGATTGTGTTTGACCCTTAATCAATGGTCAATCAATAACCCTGGTATCAAACATTATAAATCGTGATCAACCGGGTACCATTTTCCCAACCATAATCAATCGCTATCAACCGTTATCAACCATTATCAACCACTATCAACCACCATCGATTCAATCGTGGTAACCAATGGTGACGGGAAAGCGGAGCATCCCCTGGACCGTTAGGGTCCACATAAGCCCAGTTGCTGAGACAGTTGCGGCCAGTACTGACCATTAATAACCACCTTTCACCATCATTAAACATCAAAAATCAGCAAAATTTGCAAACAGTAGCTATCGTGAACCACTATGTCACTGTGACTAACCATCATGATCAACGATTGACCGGCATTGACCATCATTAATTGTGTGATTTGCAGAGAAAAAAGTCAGGCAGCCTTAGCCCAGCGGCAGAACCATTTGGCCGTGTAGGTGTTGAAGAGCTCTCGATCCAGGTCATCAGTAATTCGACCACCATACTGAGCCTCTGCCACCATGTACTGAACCGTGACCTGAGACAAACGAGCCATGGGAACGGAACCCGTCTGGAACTGCCCCCACGGTGCGAGCCATCCACAGAGTGGAGGATATCGCACCTTGAACTACAGAGCCACCTGTCTGCCAAGAACTTCGAAAGCTGGCAGAATGCGTCTTGAGGAAGTAGGGATTTTCCGAGATTCAACTGCTCAGGGACAGCAGATGCTTGGCTGATCACTGCTAGTATTGCGGGCTTATTTTGGGTCTATGACTATGACATCCATGGTTGATGCTGCAGTAATACTTCGTACTGGCTAATGACACAGTATTGGTTCGGAATGGCTAGGTTCAATGATGGCCAATATATTGGTTGATTTCAATGATCAATATTGATGGTCCAGCCATTGCGCAAGGGAATGCGCTGGATGTTTGGGATCCAGCTCATGTGTGCGCGTCAATATTAGTGATTATCTACGGTCAATAACCATGTTACTGCAATCAAGATTGGATCCATACCTCATCATTGTTGAGATCTTCACCAGCATCCGGTGGAGGGTAAGTGATGTTGACCTGATGTTGACCCAGGATCCATAACACCCAAATACTTTTGCCTGGTTTCCCCCTGCAACAAATCTTTCTGTCAGAACCTTGTACCTGCCATGTTCCCCAACAAAAAACACAAAACCCTCTGGCTGTTGGGATACTCGACAACTTTTGGTGATCGTCTAATCTTGAACCACCTTTATGACCCACTCATTTACCGTCATAAACCCAAGGATAAACCAGCAAGTGACCATTATCATCCCTGAATTCACATGATCAACCCATCAACAAATCCTGGTTAATCACTACTGGTTACCATATATGGTACCATGATCATCCAGGGACATGACTTCACTGGCCGTTCACCCTGCTTCACCCAGGTAACCAGCACCGTCGTTGCCAGGCCACCCAGGAGATCGGTTGGCCCGCGGCAATGGTGGCGGACACGTGCTTCTCCAAGAACAGCAAGCCTCATCAGTGGATATCCGACCAGTCACAGGAACCGCCTTGACCAACCAACCTGGCTGGTTAATGGTGAATAGTAGTGGATAATGAGCAACAATACTGGGGGACCAACTATATGGCTAGCCTTGCCAACAGCTGAACTATGACCACTCGCCAGTTTTTATAGGTACGGTAAGTTCGTAGACAGAACCAACAGAAAGGTCAAGTCGTTTCTCCAGTCGCTTCGTGGTTTCTATAGCTGGAACTTGCCACGAACCAACTAATGGTTGCTCACATTATCGGTATGTGGATCAAATGGTGTGAAGCCATGGCGAAGCAGTTTGGAGCAGGTACCTGGAGCAGCCTGCTACTGGTTGATAGGTTTACGTCCCCAGCAGCAGTCCCTGAGCACAGGTAGCTTATGTTAGTCAACAGTGGTTGAATTGTTCTTAATCATGGTTGCCATGGTTGATTGAGCACTGTTCATCATGGTTAGTGATAAAACCAGCATGGATAGATCTACATGATGCGGAGTATGCCAGCTGCAGACGTCCTAGTCCTAGTAACAATGGCCTGTTCAACCGCCTGGGATGTGGCTCTCCAAAGGATTCGGCCAACCTCGTCAAAGACGATCTGCATATGAAGCTTCTGAAGGGACGTCTTAAGACTTCTCATTTGAGCGCGGAAACATCTCTGCTTGAAGGTACACCGTTTGTCAACAAAGCCATAGGGCTATTGTCAAACTGGTAGGCTACTCCGATGAGACAGCCGGATAATGCAATCAACGCAGGCAATAGCCCCTTGAAAGAGCCACAAACAAAGGTGAGAGTTGACAGGCTGACAGGCATCTATTTTTGCATTGACATAAACAGACTATGCCGGTATCTATGGAGGAAGCCGTAAAATTACCACTATATAGTGATCATTTCAGTTGGAAAGCTCGTCGATGCTCGGGGTGAATTAGGGACACCACGTCGAAACGACGTGCCTAGCCAGAGGAGAATCAATAGCTTTGGGGACATTGAAGTCACCACCTTTCCGCCATTTGAACCGAGAGACATGCATCCAAATCGGAGTTGTTGTACTCGTAGGGGATGCACCAGCCAATCGGACCTCTCCAGGTATAGCTCACGACTGACGCAATGAACATCAAAGGATCATTTGGTAGTGACCTATCCTCCTAGAAGGAGGAAGGGATGGAAGGGTGAAACATGGTGAAACCAGAACATCCGGGCATCGGAAATCAGATCAATTCTTGGAGCCGACTAGTCAGGAAGCTGTCAGATCATTTGACATATGCACTTGTACATCTTTCACGAAATGCAGTGGACACGAGCGGTTCTGTCGCAGAAGTCTTGCTGACCCAAAGTCCAGCAGCCCACTACAGTACATATTTTACATACATGTATGTATATATATATATATCAATATTTTTGTATATATATATATATACCGTATGTATATTGTATACACAGAGCTGATCATGGCTGGGTATGATTGATGGGCGAACAATCTATGAAGGGGTCCGTCATGTGGGGTCCTGAGGCTGCTCCAGGGCCCGGGCCAAACTTGCGCCTCTCCTGCACGATACTGTGCAAGAAAGCCTGGTGCTGCGGCGAGTTCTTAGCGGCGAACCTCCACCAGCTTTTCCTAGCCATTCAGGGGAAACCACCAGTGACTTGGGGGGACACCATTTTTGAAACCATCTAGAGGTGGATATGCCAAGATTCGCTGCCACAGAAACTATCACCAGGAACGGCCGAGGCAAGAAAAGTCAAGATCTTGGTTCTAAAGGCCAAAGGGAACGTTTCAATGCCATGCGTTGCAGTTGCAAACTTCTGGCGATAGGGTTCAAAGATCTTCAAAGTATCACTCTCCGATCCAAGGAGGCACACTGGTGGTACGGTATAGTTTGCATAGTGTTAGCTTGAAGAGTTGCTACTGTAAGACCTTTACGCTGGCATGGTTGGTTGATGATGGTCAAAGCAACGGTAGGGAAACCACGGGAAACCAACACATTGTGGGAGATCATATTGGGACAAGCCCGTTGATCCCCCTGTCGCTGCCAATCCCTTCCCTTCAGGTTTTCAACACCCTACATCTCCAACATCCTCAATGAAAAGTACTACTCCCTGAGACTCTATTTGGGAAGGTGGGTTCTAGATCTTCGGGGGCACACTCCGGATGAGAAAATGAAACTACAAAACATCAAGGACAACTCACTTGGATGTATTGAATTGACAACAAGCAATGACGCAATCTTCACAGAGAAACACGTAGGTAATCCCATGACAAGTGATCCCTTGTCCAACCAGCTAGCGCCAACACGCGCCAGCAACCAGCAGCTGCTTGGTCGCATCCCTCCCGCAATTCAGCAGCTTCTGAGCCGGTCAATTCTGGGCTAAAATGTTTGGTCATCCGGGGCCATCAGCATCACTGGGCGTGAAAGAAACATCAGAAAAAAATTGGACACACTGTTGCTGGACACATACCCACCTGAGTTGTAACTACTGTAGTTGGTTTTGTCCCAATCCTCTCAATCCAGGAGGCCTTGATAAGGAAACGTGGACCAAACATGATCCAGTCAACATGACTTAACCAACCAAAGCCCTGAGAAATTGTGATGAGGGATTCAGCCATGACCTTTTTTGATGTTTGCAAGACATCTTCTCAGCAGTGAGACACAACCCCCGTGGTGCCTGAACGAAGACCAGTGTTCTCCACTGCGGCAAATCGATCCTTGGTTCAAATTCCACCAGTTCGATGCATGTGAGAAATGGGAATCACAGCATGGCTACGGCTGCTGCGATTGTCAAGAAGCTGTTTATTTGTGTTTCTTATATACCGCAGATACCAGCGGATGATAACCAGCAATAACCGATTTATTATAGGGTCGTTGACTGTTGTTTGTAGGCCTACCCTATCCATCTGTTATGTCGACCATTCCTTCGTCAGACCAGTTTACAAGGCAACCTCTGAGCCATGGAATCCCAGCACCAAGAATCTCCTGACTTCAAACCACAGCATTGAGCTCTTACACGAAAACTGCTGATCAAACTAAATCCCATGTCAGAGACATCTCCCCAATCTTCGAAGTCTTCTGCCCCAGCGTCTTGTCCAAAAGTTCCTGGGACACCATGGTGCTGTAGGTTCGGTAGAGGCCAGCCTTCAATCCAGCTGGTGGTTCCAGTGTCACCTAGGTCAGCGCTGGCAGGGCTGGCACCCAACTGGCGTGTTTCTGCGGCTTGGAGGCGGGGAAAGGAGGGAAAAACGAAGCAGTTTGATCCGAAGACCTAGTTTGACCTGGGGAATAACAACCAACTGGGCTTGATTCCCAGGCTTGATTGGTACTAGTCATCATGCAATTGCTAGTCATTCATCGATCATTAGTAATGACCAACTGGGCAACAACATTCCTTTCTCTCTCCCAAATTGTGCTACTACCCAGAGCAGCTCACCTTGATCGCAATCTGCAGCAAGCCGATGGGGAACCTGAGAGTGATCTCACCTTAGCGGTGACAATTCTTGGAGAAGCTTCAAGCCAAGAAGAAAACCGACAAAAAATCCGAGGTACCATCCTCCCTTGCTTCTAAGTGAGCCTGTATGTCTGATTGGGGGTTATCGGTGTGGTTGCAGTAGGAAAGCTCTACAAATCAGATGATACAAGCATACAACTTGCTATGGCGATCATGATGATTGATGACTACTTTGTGGCTAAAAGAATCGTGAAGAACAGGGAATAACGACCAACCAACAAATCTGTTGAGGGTTGGTGCAATGCCGCTTGTCTATGGCACTAGACCAACAGCTAGTGACTGATAATGATAGCAATTATCATGATAATGGTGGTGGTGCCATGATGATGGTACTATGCTGACCTACGGGTGATTCTTAGAATGATGATGTGCAAATGATGCTACAAATCAGGCGGTCATACTTACTCAAAATTGAGAAGAAGCTTTTACATCTGTAGCATATAGATGCATATGGTACAATGGAGAACCCTCTGCAATTGTCAGCAGGCTGCTGGGTCGTTGCAACCCCACAGATCACGGTTGCTCTGAGCTAGGCACAGGTAATCCACAGCCTGCCAGGCGGGTGCCACAATCATGGTTGGCTCCCCGGTATCCTGACCCTGCAACGTCCAAGCAGTTTCAATCCTGTCACCACCATGGTGGCCTCCCTAGCCCCCAAAAACCACCCTGTGGCTACGAGGAAGCGCCTGAATGCATCATCGATCTCTGGAGTCTTCAGCAAGACATCCTCCAACTCGCACATGTAGCCTGAGACCAGATCTTTGAAGCCAATCCCAACATCCTTGAGAAACCTTGAGAATGCTGAATCAGCAACAGCAAGCTTTGACAACACAACTCCGGTGATTCGAAGGTTTGCCCTGTGGAGACCGGGGAACGGCTTGGATCCACACCTGCCTTGATACCCTATGATTGTCCTCTAAGCCATCTTGGTTAAGCCAACTACCTGGTATGTCCTGGTATCTTTTATTACGACTGAATTTCTTGGGCTTAATAATACCCTGTATGTCCTGGTATACCAGTTTTGTAAAATATGCCAGATACATAAAGTACGTGGTATCCCCATTACCCCAAGAAATTCAGTCAGAAGAATACCTGGTATATTCAGGTATCTCTTATAATTACCCCATTACCTGGTATCCCTTGGAGTTGCTGTCAAAGTCAAGCAAGGCACGACATAGCCCAAGTCCACGCGGGTTTATGCGGGTCCATGCGGGTCCGCACCCATGGGCTTCTTGGGAGTATATAGTGGTTTCTCAAGCCATAGGGGTGCCCGTACCCCCCGCAATCATCCAGTTTAGTAGCCATTAATAGTGCAAAAGCAAGCATTTTGTTTTCCATAATTTTAAGAAACCACCACATCTGCACCTGGCACCGGTACACCTAGCTGTCGACCTGAACCACACGGCTGTCCATGTTTGTGCCTCCAGTCAGCATCCCAAAAGGTGATGTCTACGGGAATGATGGTGGCGAATTCCAGGGACAAATTGCATACAGTAACCAGCAGCCAGCATTTTTTGCTATACATATTATAAATATATAAGTCCTAGGAGCGCCATGAACCACCACCAGCTGAGGGTCACAAGTCCTAGGGCCCCGCCCTGGATCTCTGAGCGGCGACCGAAACGTCCAAGCGGCCGATTCCCAGGTGCGAGTTCTGCAAGATGACCCAACCACCGGTGATGAAGGCTGCATTGTTCTTCTCCTCAACAGGAAAGGCGCTCATGACTTTTAAGGGGGTTAATAATGGTTAATTAGTAATGGTTTTGATAGTGGTTAATAATGGTTAATAATGGTTAATAATGGTTAATAGTAGGGACTCATATGGGATAATCACCAACAATAGGGAGTGACAACCCGAAGTCCTGAGAAGTGATGAAGTCTTTCAGCCACGTGCTCGTTAAGGGGAATGATCACCGAAAGAAATACTTGGATATTCCAACTTCATGGGACCTGTGTGCACATGCTCATTGGTTCCCCGGCTGCGATTCGCTTTCATCCCTGTCAAACAGTTGGGATGCCCGTCTTGATGCTGCAAATGGCTCAGAAACTATATATATATAAACATTGGCCAGCTACAAATTACTTGGATATTTACATGCTACAAATGGCCATAGCTCATATTTGCATTTGCGACACTTGTACTAAGCTCATGTCTTCCTGTATCATGCGAGCTGTGTCCCTTTTTGGTGAGAGTACCCCACCAACCCGGGTGACTACGGGGCCTTTCTGACGGTGGGCTATGTGTCTTATTTTTCGGTGTCCGAAACCATGCCATAGTATGATCAATCCCGATGATATTGTACCCCACAGAGTCTGGAAAAATCAAAAGCAACATCTTCAATAACAAGGTGAAACTTAGACAACTCATATTCTTTAAGCTTAGCCTTAAATAACTCCCGTGCAAAACCATTTCTGTGCCTCCCTGAATCCCATGGCGCGCTTGGCTGCCCGAGTGTCTCTGGCCACCTTTTCCTGGCCTTCGCCCATAGACACCTCAGCGTCAATCGTCTCTTGGGATGAAACTTTCTTTTTTTCCACAGATAAACAGCTTAGATTTAGATCTCAGGTTCAGATCAGATTTAGATCAGACTTCGATTAGATTGGCTTAGATTTAGAGTAGGTCAGATTCGATCGAGAATACAGCCTTTGGCCACGGTTGGGAATAGCTTAGCTCGGACTTTCCGTGCCTTGTCCGTGGGATACTTCTTCTTTTTCTTCGCGAGCTCATCGATGCTGAAGGTCGGATCGCTCCCTCCCCCAGCCGCGGCGCTGCGCAAGCAACGTGTGGCAGGACGCTTTACGTGGTGTTGCTGATTGATTAGGTCCGGTAAGCAACATAAATGGCTCATTGGTTAATCAATAGTGGCTTACATTGACCAAACCATCACGGTTTATGAGTTTATGACTATCGATAAGTGTTGATTGATAAGCAGTATTGTTTGCAGATCTTTGTTTACCAGTGACAATGTCCAATTGATGATAACGGATTGTTTAGCCTGAGAAACACTGATCATGATTGATTCATACACTCAAAGTTCCATCCAAGGAGACTGCATGAATGTGTTGATTTACTTTTCAGATATTGTCCATGTTGCTAAAAGTAATCCCTTTCTCTTCATCCAAATTCTCGTGGCCCCAAAACAAGCTATGAAGTTGCCCCAACAAAAGCAGCCAATCAAGCTGAGTGCTTTCTCTGGTCCCATCCCAATCTGCCCCAAATGACGACTTCTCGCAGCATCTCCTGCCGTGAGGAGATATAAGATCGGCTTGCGGCACTGGGATTCCTCGTAGATGTCCTGGTCGGGGCCCCAAGAAGATTCCTCCCTGCATGGTTTCTGCGGGGAAATTAGGGAAGATCATTTGCTGAATAATTACACGAACTTCAAATTACAAACAAAGGCATCGGGAACATGGACTATCAAGTGCTGGAATTCTACCCATTTTAATCTATATATATATACAAAGAAATCTATGTACTGCAAATACAAATAGGTTTTTACATGTATACATATATACATATACACAAACTGATTAGGATTCCACTTGCTTTAATGGTTTGCGGGATCTTTTCAAGAGTTCCAGACACTTTTCAGGGAGAAGCATCGTCGTCTCCAAGTTCTTCTTTGACATCAAACATGACATAACCGATCCGTGCAGATCCTTGCAGTGCTGGATTGCTGTGCTACATCGTCAAATTCCTTCACAAAGAGCGCCCCCAATCAGCAGTTCCCTATACAGCCGTGACCTCCACAGTGGGACACAACCCATAGCTTGGGCGTACACCTTTTGTGCATTTCGAAAGAGTGGATCTCTGAACGAAGAAAACCATGTCAAACTAGCTGCCCATGGTGAATCCCAGTAACTCAGAGGACTCATCATTGGTAGCTTTAAAGAAGACCTATGGCCTTTATCAGAAGCTGCACGTCATGTTGATCTTTAACTGCTGATGATAGGGCTGACAGGGTCAGGCCTACTGAGCATCCCGCGCCTGGATGGCATCTGTGACCGGTGCCACGAAGCGTGAATCCAGCATTGCCTCAGGTGGTCGCCAGCGCCACCGCAAGGCGCTGCATCTTCGTCTCTGTGGCAAATCGGTGGTCAACAAAAACAGGTGCAGCGAATTGGTTGTGGGATTCCTCCTGGATGGCTGCTCCCGCTACCATTGAATGGGCTGAATAGGCTACTTATCGTTGTTATATCATCTCAACTTACCTGACCAGGAAGCATGACCTTGCACCAAAGCAGCTCCTTTGCTAAAATGAGCTACAGTAATGGCTCATGACTCACCAGTGGTTCCTTATTCAGTTGACGTTGCTTCGTGTTGATGATTCACTTGACATGGCTTCACAATATCTAGTGGCTAATCATTGTTTAATCTAGTGGCTAATCATTGTTTAATCTTGAACGACACCAAACTTGTCCACCTTTACTCGAGGCTGCGGGTGAATCTGGTTCCTGAATGATTCAGAGCCCCTTGCTTTCAGCTGGGATCTGCTGCGGTGGTTTCTTGAAATCGGGGTACCCCTAAATCATCCAATATAAGCCATGTACTGTAACAAACCAACCATTTTTGGGGGGGTCCTATTTCCAGAAACACCCATCTGCTGCATCTGCTGCATCTGCTGCATCTGCTGCATCTGCTGCATCTGCTGTATCTGCTTCCATCCCCGCCTCAACGAACTGACTGCAGGAAATGGTGGTTCGATCCTCGCGCATGGATCGCACCAGGGTGAGCCTCAGGAAGGGGCCCAAAGTCCTGAGCCGCACAGTCCAAGTCCGGTCGTACAGAGATGTCACAGCCAAAATCACCTCTGGGTGCGCAAGCCATTAAGCACCAATGTTCAAAGAAACATCCTGCAGTTGGAGGAAATATGAACATCTAGCGGCTTCAAATGGTTGTCCAGCCCTGTTCTTAATATGGTTGCCCAATTCTTAATCTATAGAGTTGCAACAACCATGCTAGCAAAAACATGCTTCAACATGAGCCAATGTTTAAACATCATTGCACCGTATCTCGTGTCATAGTGTCAAGTCAGCGCGAATACCCACCTAGAGTGATTGCTTGTTGGTTGTGGGAGTACTAATCCGTCGGGCCAGGAAATCCCCAATTTCTGCAGTGGATCCATGTGAAGTCTGCCTTCCTGTGGCTGTACATGGCTATGGGTGAAGGGCCCGGCTCCTTGGTGAAGATCCCATAAATGACTAAGCTAGCCCAGCAATTGGGATCTTCATCCAGCCATTTTGGGGATGATTGGTGATGACCCACAGCCATACCAATGCCAGAGGAATGGACTGCAGCGCGGTCACCATCGGTCCTGTCCATGTTGATGCGTTCATCGTAGTCAGGGATTGGCACACTCTCTGGCTCGTTCTCATCGTACCACCGTTTCCAATTCGCATCATTGCCTCACAGGCGAATTCGGTTGCTGTGGCCATTCCACAACATCAACCCATTGAAGACCCCCAAACTACTGTTCAAGTAAAGCCGTCGAATCACCATCAACAACAATGCTCAACCGTTCATTAAACAAGAAGTAACCATCAACGAACCCTTGATTCATCCTTAACTAACCATTAATTCACTATGAACTAACCATTCACTAACCATGAATTAGTGCTTCACCAATCATGCTATCCACATTTGCTGCCTATTATTCACCTTCAATTAACCAGTGTAAGCCATATCAATTAATTCGTTGTTCACTAACAGTTAACTAACCATTCCTAAAACATCAAATAGTCGTTCACAAACCATTAAAAACCATGAACTAACCAGCAACCACAATCATTACTGAACCTGTAGTTCTTCACTACGCAATCACTGGCTACCATTATTCCACATGAATATCAACCATCATTAACCATCATTAATTAACCATCATTAACCATCGCATGAACCAACAACTAACCATATGGGCTAACTAACCATTATTTTCCGTTCTTTCACCATTAATCAGTTTTTCACTCACCATCATTAACCACGGATGACACCTTTAAATGACTAAGTCATGCGATCACCCAGCTGCTCAAAGAACACCACTGCTACCACGTGACGCTGCATGAAGTCCACAATCTCGCGGAAGAAGACGATCCTTTGCAAGCAATGGGAACCATGGGAATGTGACGAGGTTACTCGATGGTTTTGATGGTACATCACAGCACTTTTGTGTGAGCTTATGTTGAAGAATCTGTGCCGCACCCACATAGTTCATGTAATGCGTGCAATGGGGTGATAGCCCGTGGTGGCGTCATTCAATCTCTACTGTTCTTCTCGAAACACTGGACAAGGACAAAAGCATCATGAGCAGCAGCAGCAGCAGCAGCAGCAGCAGCAGCAGCAGCAGCAGGAGCAGCC
>VSDK01012688.1:529105-570317 GCA_009767595.1 Symbiodinium kawagutii | reverse complement strand
CAGCAGCAGCAGCAGCAGCAGCAACAGCAAGCGCATCCACAACCACAATCACAACCGCAACTGCAACCACAACCACAACCAGCAGAAATGAGAATGCATCATGATATCGCATGATGTAGCTGGATACTTGCCATCAATACGAGAATCAGCGTCGCATGCTTAAAATATATCAAAATCACCCCACCAAGGAACCAACCAAGAACAATGAACTATGACCATAGAAAGCACGCAATTAATCGATGATTCGTTTGTCGCATTGGCTCATGCTGTTGTAAGATTGCATGGTGGGTTTAGTCATTAGTGAAGGCGTTTTACTTGGTTTACTGTTAATAGTCATGGGTTGATTGACAAAGATCTTGGTTAGCTGTAGTCCCAGATATAAAGCAGCATTCAAGTACCGGTTCTGTCAGCTGTACCTCAACAATGGTCAGTATTCCATGCACTCTTAGTGATCATGGTGTCCATAAATCTATGTTTCAACCCAGCCCTTATATGGGTGTTTCTCAAGCCACAGAAGTATGCCCAAATCATTTAGCTATGAACCAGTTGTAGTAATAAACCAACCATTTTTTGGACATCCCCATGGCTTGAGAAACCAGGTCACGGTCCGCGTTGCGGCCCTGCTATTTATGAGCGTTCTGGTTTGTGGAGATGTCTCAAAACGCAGCTTTCGTAGCTGTTTTTAAGGTGTGCATAGATATGGACATGAGACTTTTCATTGGTATTTGCAGGACTTTGAAAGGCCACGTGAGGTTTGTCACACGCCTGCCATGGTTTCGTCACATTGTCACAAAAGGAGATCTCGTCAAAGAGTTTGCTGCTGGCCTTTTTTTCTCATCTCTGGCGTTTGCACAGCTGAGCTGTGTCCTCCCACAAGAAGTGACTGTTCCTGCGAAACATGTAAGAGTACATGTACCTGGACAGGCGTGGATTCACGTCCTTGTCCTTTCTGTACCACCGAGGTACTTTCTCAGATCCTACCACAAACGATTTATTTTCTGAGTTCCTATCAACTTACTCTGGCCCTTTTTGGGCGCGGAGTCCTTTTCAACAAACTGCATGTCCTTGTGTTTCACAGCTTTGTGATTCAGGCCACGTTTTTTGCAGTGATTGGCCCATGCTTTGCAGCCATCGGAATGCACATGTGACTTGTGAATCTTTTGAAAAGAATGCACTCGGCACGTCTGTTCCAGACGATCGTTTGCTTGCCTCTATGTCACGAACAGACTCCGTTGGAGGCACAGAACCCGGTTTGACCAAGTTGCGCGGAAGCATGGCCAAGATGCACACGTGGACGTATGTCAGAAGATCATGATATGTCAGAAGATCATGACCCACCCCAACCCCACCCCAACCCAATTACACCGGTGACCATCGTGCCACGTGGAACCACCGCGCAGGCGTGAAACTTGTCAAAAACCATAAAACCTGCGGGGCCGTAATTCGGACCGTCAGCAGAAACAAGCATATGGGGGTCAGGGGCGCCTGTTACCCTGGTGGTTCACATCCCTCAAATGATCAAACAAGCGAGCTGTCGGGATGTTGACACATGTATTTTCGAGATGATTTTCTGATGACCCATAGCCATATCCAACTACTGTTGATGGCTCTATTCTTATCATTGCTGGTTATCAACGTTACTTACTAGGATCATTGCTGGCTATCAACGTTACTAAACATCATCAACCATTATGATCATTGCTGGTTGCTGGTTGTCAATGTTATTCGCCATAATGTTATTCACCAGTATGAACCGACCACTATTAACCATTTATAAGGACATTAGATGGTGAACCACAATTAACCATGGCACTATTAACCACTATGAACCACTAACCGACCATGATGAACCCTAGACGCTGGGTGGCATCTCAGGCCGTCCCGACCGCACGACGCCACACGAGCCGCGCCCTTCGCCCAGAGTCTGATCCACTCCGAAGGCCTGCCGTGACAGCGCCAAGACGTTCAGCCAGACCTGGCGTGAAATGTACCAAGCTGTGCACTCGGATCTACGCAGGGTAATATTCAAATATGTAAATTAGATGTAAGTACATGTATGAATATAAAAATGAATAGATATATATATATATATTTATTTATTTATTTATATTTAAATCTATCTATATATATAGAGAGAGAGAGAGATAGAGACAGAGGGTCCAAATATGTAAATGTAAGTGTATTCCATGATGATGGTGATGGTGATGGTGGCGGTGTTGAGGATCTCATCTAAATATATGTAATGTGTAATCAGACATAAATACATGTATGTATATACATACATATGCGTGTTACCATAGTTTACCGTATATACCATAAAAACTCATAGAAATTCAATGTTGCAGTTCCGAGCTCAGTCCAATCATCCCATCCCCAAGCTGCGCTTGTTGAAAGCCGTACCTTGTCAGGCAGCCATTTGCCGAAAGGATTCGCCCGCTCGGCTTTGATGTCCAAGCTGGAGCCAGCCTGCACAGCTAAGCCGACGACGCCATGACCCGAACAGGTGATTGATTGAACACGTTACATCGCAATATGATGATTGTAGTGGTTGATGATTGGGTCCCCTAGTCACCCTCCAAACACTGTTTGGTCTGAAGACCATCAACATTCTCAACTTTGAAACACACGACATGCCCGCAGTGGTTTGGGTGGTGGAGTTGCCTCAAAAAGATTGCTTGATATTGATGGGTACCGCCCACATATGTTTCTGGCACCCTTGGAGTTGCGTGGCACGGACAGTAACCATTGGCTGGTTTGCATGCTCATTCAACAATATACCGACATCAATCATGAGTCATTCAGTTTTCCCAGTGTGTCAGCTGCAATATGGAGCACTATTTGGTATGGCCTAGGGATGAAAAAAATGTGCATCCCACTGCGGCCCTGGTGTACAAAAACATCACATGTGCGAAGGTTCATACGTGAATTTTGGGTTATGTATTCAGAGTGTTTTTAGAAAGGCATCCAGTCCCGATCTTAAGTCATTGTCGTGAACTTGGGAGAACATCTGAGTTTGGTACAGCGGTTGGTGAGAACACCCTGGGACCGAATGAACCAGATTAGTAAGGAGCGGTTTGGGACTTCGATATCCAACATCATGAAACATCATGATTGCCTACCTTTGCCTGTTTATCCGAAATCACAATAGGACAGTTGGTCGTCATCACTAAATGTCATTGCCCCTCAATATGGTGGATTCTCAAAATAGGGGACCCCCAAGAAAGGTTGGTTCGTCATTCCAAATGACTACTTGTGGATGATAACTGGGGTCCCCAAACTGGCTTGAGAAACACTCATTAGTAACCACTGCCGGTCACATCGCTCCGCCTTCAGCAAAATGGACACATCTCCAGAGGTGATCCTGGGTACCCGGGAAGGCCATCAATCAGCGGTCTTGTGGGTAAGTGTGACATCAAGAAAGGCTGATCAGTGTGCAATCACCAGTATGGACTTGATTTGAAGTCATGTCCGTTGCTTTTTGTATCAAGAACCTGAGGGGTTTGTGCCTACTGCGGAAAAGAAGTTTCTGCCATGGTGTGCCGGGGTTCTGGTTGTTGAGTGGCTGCCTAGAGTTCAAAGCTGGTAGCGTTGAGCCTGTTTTCTGACCCTGATGTCGCGTCAGTGGCAGGGATCCAGGAGGGTGGAACAGGATGAGGAGTATGAAGACTCATCCTACCAAAGTGAAAGTCAAGCTCGCAGTTCTCAGCTAGCTAGTGACCGTGAAGGAAGCAAGAGAGGATCCGTCGGACCTCCTCCGACATATGATGGGGACCGCTCTGCGGGCTCCTTTGAGGAGTTCAGGCTTCGAGCCAAACTCTGGCTTTTGTCGACGAACCTCGACGGGAAGGCCAAGGGACCTCGTCTACTTCAAGCCTTGACTGGAAGGGCATTTGAAGCAGTCAAACACAAGGTAGATGATGACCAATGGCTTGAGAGTTCCCGCAATGGTGAAGAATTGCTGGAGTTGTTGGGAAGACCGGAGTACTACGGCAAGGAGGAGTTGGAATCATTGTACCATGCGATGTTCAAATTGTTCTACAGCAACCTCAAGCGTGACCAAGATGACTTGCCATCATATCGAAACCGGTTTGATCAAGCTGTTCGCAAGTTAGAGAAACACAAAGTTTCTCTTCCACCAGAAGCCCTTGGATTCTTGTTTTTGCGTCAGGCCAAGTTGAGTCCTGAGAGCCTTGAACGGCTCATCACTCTGACTGGTGGCGACCTCAAACTGGATTCAGTCATTGAAGGCTTGAGGAAGTTGAAGATGAGATTGATCGACGAAGGAGACAATGACAAGTCGGATTCCAGCAACACCAAGAAGACAGCAGTTTGGTTGAATGAAGAGACCGAGGACAAGACCCTTTTGATGCCAAATGATGTGGTCGATCCGAACGAGGAGGAAGACTATGACATCATTCAGCAGGCTTTGGGTGAACTCGACGCCGAAGAAGCCATGAGTGAGGTGAGTGAAGATGGAGCAAAAGAGATCTTGATGACAATGATCAAGCAGAAGTTCCAGAAAGGACCTCACCTTTCTTACCGGCAAGTTCAACAACAAAAGCGGGATGTCAAGAATGCCAGAGGCTTTCGAGCAGTTGGATCTCAATCTGCTCCCAGCGGAGGTCTTCGAAGGGATCTTCAACAGCTGAAGTCAGTCACCAGATGCAAGAACTGCAATGAACTAGGTCATTGGCATCGTGAATGCCCCAAGGCAGCCCAATCCAAGAATGCATCCAATTCAGGTCAGATGCACAATGGCGGTGCCGCCGCTTCGCATACGTGGTGGTCACTTGTACAGCCGTTATCCAGTGAATCCAGTCATGAGTCCGGGGCCGCATCACATGCACATGAATAGGGAAGTTGTCCTATGGTCATATGGCATGCTATTCATATGGGAAACATGAATAGTAGGACTATAGGATTACACGAGTTTTCCCCACCAATGCAACAGAGCATTCGTCAAGTGATGCAACGGAAACCGGAGATGTTCAACCATGATGCACAAAAACCCCTCAGGTTTCAACAAGACCAAGACAGAAGCACAGAAAGTGTTTCTCCCGTCGGCATGTATCATGCATGTGCCGATGGAAGTTTTGCAGTAGTGGACACTGGATGCCAACGTTCAGCAATTGGAAGTGCAACCTTAAGTCGAATTGCCAGAAGTCTCCCAGATGGTTTGCATATCAAGTTTGTTGATCAGTCTTTTCGATTTGCAGGTGTAGGAGGAGAAACAGTAACTCGCCAGGTTGCACTCATCCCAGTTTGCTTTGGCCGACGTCCAGGTATGATCAGAGCAGCAATCCTCGAAGACACGCCAGAAGCACCATTCCTGTTGTCGCTTCCAATCATCAGAGCTCTAGGTTGCAGCATTGATCTTTCATCCGACACCATGTATTTTTCACAGATCCAACAAGAAGGGCACATGTTCTACAATGCCCGAGGACAACTGTGCTTGCGAGTCTTCGATTTTGATCAGATTCCTCCGCATCCCAGAGATGACACATGGACAGTGAGAAAAATCATCGGTGATGAATGCCAGGTGTTCCTACTTCATGCAGACACGTCTCAAAACCAGGTTGATGAGACAATTCATGAGTGTTTTAAACAAGTAGATATGGAAGTTGATGGGAAACCTAAGGTTGATAATGGCTACCATTATGGGGAAGGTAATCAACTTTCGATGCAGACAGAGCCGCAATCCCAGAAGGTCGAAGTCAGCCGTCATGTCACCAATCCGTCACATGTTGAGCAATCATTTGTATCAAGCATTGGAGAGACCAAGCCCACTTGTGATTCCAGTTCGCTCGAAGATCAACATGGAACCTCAACCCCACAAGAGGACATGTCGCGACATGTCAGGAACCTCAGGGTATCCGACCTATCAGTTCCTTCCCGACTGGAAACGCATGGTCAACAAGATGAAGATCCGAGAGCATGTCAGCAGTATGATGAAGTTGCTGATTCGACTCGGGATTCCACTTCTCGGGCTTATGATGCAGGTACTGGCAATGATGATGCAAGTGGCCGACATGGAAGAGGTGAACAACCTGCAAGAGGTCATGGAAACCATGGTTCAGGACAAACGCAGTCAGGAGAGTGGCCGCCGCAAGTCATCCAAGAATCGATGGGAAACGTCCACAACCGGAAGCTTCGATTTGGTGAGTGGTCCCCCATCGACCAAGGGATCAACTCGGAGCAAGGAAAGGAAAGCATCCAGCTCCCACCAGCCTCCGGAGATGGAAACACCATCGAAGATGAGATGTTACTGCGGATTCAAGCCAATCGTATACACATGCAGGAAGGAGGGTCCCAACTACATGAGAACCTTATACCGATGCCCAGTGGACCCACAAGATCCGAACCAGTGCTCCTTTTTCATGTGGCGTGGCGACACCAAGGCTGTGCAGATGGAGAAACTCAACCACAGCCAATCGGAGAGTGGTACCAGCTCCAAGAGGACAAGCCGAAGATCAAAGATTTGGTCCGAAGACGAATCGAGTCCCGTACGCACCGCAAGACCATCCACCCAGCGATCACCCACCAGCAGTCCACAGTCTGCATGCGATCACGAATGGAACCATCGGGGAACCAATGCGTATCAGAAGATGCGCACATGCCGAATCTGCGGACTGCAGGAAGTGACCAAGTACAAGGACGGCCAGACGGTGCAGAGGATGACCGAAGTGAGTGGCAGGAAGCAGAAGTCACGTCCACGGGATGTGAGTCCGTGATCAAGCACGGAGTTCGCAAGAGAATTCTGGGTGACCTTCAAACAAAGATCAAAGAGTTGGAAAGTGAACAAGATGATGATGATGATGATGATGATGATGATGATGATGATGATGATGATGATGATGATGATGATGATGATGATGATGATGATGATGATATTCCTATGGAGTTGATTCAAGATATCTTCCAAGTTCGTTTGATAGGTGAGGTCTACAGCCCAGACAGGTTCACTTCGCGAGCTGACCGACATGGACTAATCCCAGGCAAGGCTTTTGATCTTCGACTGGGTCACCAGCTCCTAGACCCCAAGCAGAGAAGAAGTTGTTTGAAGCATTTCAAAGAAAATGATTATGGTTTGGTCATTGTCACTCCTCCATGTGAGATGTTTTCACAACTTCAGTATCTAGGACTTGGTAGATCCAGAGAAACCTGTCTTGCTGATCCCGTGTTCCGACAGAAGCTGGCAGACGCTCAATTGCTTCTTAACTTCGCAGCCGTGATTTGCAAACATCAACAGCGAAAAGGAAACAGTTACCTGTTTGAGCAACCGTGGAATGCCAGATCATGCAAAGAAGAACCAATTAGAAAACTCCTTAACCTTCCCAGCACAATATTGGTTAGGACAGATCAGTGTATGTTTGGGATGGTTGATGCGAACAATGTTCCCATTAGGAAGCGTACCGGTTTCATGACCAACAATGGGATGATCGCAAGGGCTTTGAAGCGAACATGCAACCAACAGCACAAACACCAACAGTGTGTGGGAAGTGTCAATGGAGTTCCAAGATCCTTGACCGCAGCCAGCTATACCACAACTTTGGTGAATGCAGTGTTGCGTGCATATCAGCAATTCGTGCATCGGACCTCGAATGCAGTGAATCAATCGGATTCAACACACGTTGAAGGAGAAGGTCAACATGAAATGGAAGTGACTCAAATGAACTGGTTCTCCATTAGTGATTCAACTCCGGCCGACATGTGGTTTGTTACTCACAAGTTGACTCAACCGAGAAACACAGATGAACCATTTCATGTACAGCCAACTCCCATCGAGTGTCAACCTTCCGTTCCACAGCAGAGTGAAATCTTTGCTGTCGATGCAGCAGAGGCAGAAGAAGCCCAGGAGTCCAATAATCCTTTGAACGTCGATGAAGAGGCCGCAGTGCAAGCACTCTCACCGCAACAAAGAAGAGCACTCAACCAAGAATTGCTCAAAGCACATAAAGGCATGGGACATCCATATCATGATCGTTTTGTCAGAATCCTTAAGATGGGAGGTGCCAGCAAAGCAGCCATAGGACTTGCGAAGAACTTGCGATGTTCACAGTGCCATGAGAACACAAGACCTAAACCATGGAGAAGAGCCGCACCACCAAGGGAGCTACCCTTCAACACAATTGTAGGAGTAGACACGGTGACAATCAAACATCATGATCCATCTATAAAATGTCTCAACATTGTGTGCTGGAGTACAAGATATCAGATGATAGTGCCTTTAGCCGGAAACCGAGCCAGTGATGCCAGAGATGCATATCGAAAGTGGGTAAAGCTGTTTGGACCTCCACGCATTGTCAAGCCAGATCTTGGAAAGGAGTTCTTAGCAGATTTCTTGTACCGATGTTCAACTGATGGATCTGAAGTAGACCCTGCTAGTCTTGAAAGCCCAACACAGAATGCTATCACGGAGAGAGAAGGTGGTTCTTTCAAAACCATGTTTAGCAAGGCTAGTCTAGACTATGGGGAAACAGAAGATGAAGGTGAGATCCTAGAGTTGATTGACACGGTTGCAATGTACAAGAACCGACTGTGCCACAGAGGAGGATACTCAGCAATCCATCGAGTCTTTGGCTATACTCCAGCCATGCCCGGAGACATTCTCATGCATCGTGATCAAGAGGACAACTTCATGCATCATTCCATGTTAGAGATTGGAGACGTGACCTTGCAACGACAGGCTAGAATGAGAGAATGTGCAGGGAAGGCCTTCTTTAGCAGCGAATGTTCGGATGCTATCCGTCGAGCACTGGCAAGTGGTCATCGAAGAACTGATGATTTCAGGGTTGGTCAACTGGTGTACTTTTGGTCCACTGGCCAGTTCAACAAAGTAGGCATCCATCACTCCGCATCCAGAAAGCCAAACCATGCTTTCTGGAATGGACCATGTCGTGTTGTTGCAGTGCAATATCCATCCAGCATATATCTAGCATATCAAGGCCGTTTAATTAAAGCTGCTCCAGAACAATGTCGTCATAGCAGTGAGGATGAACAAATGTCATGCAGTGAGGTGCTGGAGAATCTTTGCAAGGTTCGGGATCAACTCAAAGAAGCAAGAATCAGTGGTTTGAGCGACATTCGAGGAGAACCTCGACCCAGTCCAAGTGCTCCGGATAACAAGGGTCACCCGACCAATCGAAGGCGACATGCCACAAAGATGCCACCAAGAGCATTGCCACCTTCGAAAGTTCCTCGAATCAAGGAAGAATCAGATGTCGATAGCCTGAGCTATGTTCCTTCCGTCGCCGATGATGATATCATGCAATCAGACACTGAAGCTTTTGATACAGATGAAGATTTATGGTTAGAAAAGAAAGACATTCTGTTCAGTCAGACAAGTCAAGACAATCCAAACAAACGGGCGGCCAAAGAAATCAATCTGAAGGATTTGAATCAACATGATTATGCACTGTTTGTCAAGGCAATTCAAAAGGAATGGAACACAAACATAGAGAATGGAGCCATTCGTGTCCTTGATGTGAGAGAATCACAAAGAATACGACAACAGATGCCACAAAGAATCATGCATAGTAGGTTGTTACATGTTGCGAAACCCATAGATGACATGAGTCAAGTGAGTCAAGATCAAGTGCTTGATTGCAGTCCAGAAAATGTACCATGCAAAGCCAAAAGCAGATGGGTTGCACGAGGAGACAAAGATCCAGACATATTTAATGTTTGTGCGTCATCACCAGTCATTCATCGTGATACCTTCATGCTAGGATTGCAAGCCATTTCATCGAAACAATGGAGACTACATTTTGCAGACTTCAGTCAGGCTTTCATGCAAGGTGATGAGCTTCAACGAGAGCAACCTCTCTTTTGCGAACCACCAGAACGCAGCATACTCAACTTGCCACCAGGAAGCTTGATAGAAATCAAGAAAACAGTATATGGATTAGTTGATGCACCATATAGATGGAACCAGTGCCTTGACCGAGAATTGCAGAAGTTGGGTTATCGACCTTCGATCCTAGATCCATGTTGCTATCTCCTTCACTCCAGTGATGCTCGGCAATTGGAAGGATTGATCATGGTAGCCACCGATGATCTGATCAGTGGTGGAAATGAGCGACATCAACAACTGATGATACAACTTCAACAAAAGTATCGGTTTGGGAAATGGGAACATGACAAAGGAAGATTTTGTGGCAAAGATCTTCTACAACATGATGATGGATCCATCACCGTAAATCAGACCTACTATACTAAGGAGAAATGTCAAGAGAAGATACAAAATACCTAAATATAGTGATAACGATGAACCATGCACCATGGAGCAAATCAAGCTGTTGAGATCCAAAGTGGGTGCATTGAGTTGGATTGCAAAAGAAACAAGAGTCGACTTAGCCGGAGCCGTGTCACTGTTGATGCAATCGTTTCCTTGCCCAACCATTGGTGATCTGAAGACATGCAATAAAATCTTGAAGGAAGCATTGCAATACAAAGATTTGAGTATCACTGTGAGACCAATCAATCCAGAAGATTTGTGCATTGTCGTCTCATCCGATGCTGCATGGGCAAATGCAAAAGACAGTGATGGTGACTTGAAGTCACAAGCCGGATATATCGTGCTATCCACCAGTCGAAGCATGCTTGAAGGAAAAGACACACAATTTTCCATGCTTTCTTGGAAAAGTCATACACTGAAGCGTAGAACTGTGTCCACGTTGAGTGCAGAGACACAAGGAGTGGTGGAAAGTGCAGCCGTAGCTTGCTGGTTCCGATATTTGCTGGCCGAGATGTTTCATGCACATCTTTTGAAGGGTCATGAAATAGATTGGGAATCCATGTTAGAACCTTTAGAATTTGGCATTATAACGGACGCAAAGAGTATCTACGATGCTTTGACCAATTCATCCACTAGCAGTAACACAGACAAACGAACAGCAATCGATTTGGCCATCATACGTGAATACCTTCGCCGACATAACGGTTGCATCCGTTGGGTTGACGGACGCGTCCAGTTGTCAGACTCTTTAACGAAGCACATGGGAGCAGATTTCTTGAGATCGGTTATCCACAGAGGAACTTACAGGCTGCAAGAAGAAGTCGACACAATGCGGCTAAGGCAACAAACCAGAATGAACAAAAGACCTTCAAATCAACAATAATTTTGGAGGCATGTGACATCAAGAAAGGCTGATCAGTGTGCAATCACCAGTATGGACTTGATTTGAAGTCATGTCCGTTGCTTTTTGTATCAAGAACCTGAGGGGTTTGTGCCTACTGCGGAAAAGAAGTTTCTGCCATGGTGTGCCGGGGTTCTGGTTGTTGAGTGGCTGCCTAGAGTTCAAAGTAAGTGAAGGGCAACCATTGCGGAAACCATGATACTCATGAAATGTCTTTTTGATTGTCATGCACGCTGCATAAAGTGATAAACATTCAAGCAAACATTCAATCGGTATATTGCCATGGCAATAACCATTGCAAGAGGAGTATCATACTGGCAACGACTAAAGGGGAGTATATGTTCTCATTCTGGTCAATAATATCAGGCACAAGAACCAGTGGTTGCTTACCAATCCCGCTGGTATCTGGTTAATCATAGTTGTTACTGTCTGGCTTAATAAGGTGCTTAATCACTACTGATGATGTTGATAATACCTGCAACCACCACAATAAAGAATCATAGCTTCATAATATGTGCTGCTAGTGGTTTGAGCTTGACAACCACAAATGGTTTGCTCTAAATGATGTCAAGAGTTGGCCAATACCAGTAGCAATTGATGTTCTTGGTTGTTTAGTAAGTTATCATTATTGGTTGCTTGATCCACGGAGGTTGATTAAATATCGTTGATACTCTTCCGTAAGCTGACTGATCTTTGGAGGTGACTAACGCTTGCCCACATATGACGGCAAATGGTTGGCTAACAATGATGTTGGTTGTTCAATAAACCTTGTAGCCAAGATTGTGAAATGGTGTAATTCCGGAGGAATGGTACTGTTACTATTGCTATTACTAGTGCTATTACTACTGCTATTGCCACCACTACTACTACTGCTGCCGCTACTGCTACTGCCACTACTACTACTACTACCACCACCACCACCACCACCAGTACTACCAGTATATACTACCCTACCAGTACTACTACCAGTACTACTACCAGTACTACTACCAGTACTACTACGAGTACTACTACCAGTACTACTACCAGTACTACTACCAGTAATACTACTAGTACTACTGCTGCTGCTGCTGCAACTACTACTGCTATTACTACTGCTACTACTACTACTACTACTACTACTACTACTACTACTACTACTACTACTACTACTACTACTACTACTCCTGCTACTACTACTACTGCTGCTGCTACTGCTACTACTGCTACTACTACTTCAATCTACAAAAATGACTTGGCTCCTTACAATCATGGACCATACTGCTACCTCTACTAATTCATCTTCTACAACGGAAACGCTCACGGCAACTCCCAGGAACTGGTTGGCCACGGTCATGATCTTCAGGGTCACCAGCAGCTTGAAGAGCATCTTGTCCCGCTCATACAGCCCACGGTTCATGTACCTGTACACCTGCGGTCCATGCTATGTTAAGGGGGCTTCTGTATGCAAGTTTCTGGTTAACAATGATGGTTACTAGTGGTTGATGATGGATAATGATTAGTCATGGTCAATTGTCAGTGGCCTTGGAATTATGGATTTGCTGGCTGGGATCATGTTCACTCCTGCAATGATTCATTGACTTGATTCATTGCTTGGAAATGTTCCCTTGCATCAATTTGGCTCCACAAGATGTGTTCTCTCAATTCTTTGTATGAGTCACTAAAGCCAGTTCCGCTAAAAAGTTTCCGTTGGATCACCCTGAACAGATGCGATGATCAAGTAATTCCTATGGACTATAGGGAGTGTCTTGCCAGTTGCGGACGCCCCAAGCCTGGTAGGTCAAGAAGTGAATGATCTTGTCAACGCGTTTGGATGTGGGCTGCACCTTCTCGGAATTGCGCACCTGGATCAGTCCCAAGTTTGCTTTGATTGCAAATCCTGTAGATCAAGTATGTTTCATTACTATTCACCACTAGCTTCAAGATTCATCAAACATAGTCTATGCGTACATGTACATATATACATTTACCTCTCGGACATTCGTCTCACTTCGCAACGCGTGAGACTTCGCTAGTGGCCGACCAGTACGGTGAGCCACCAGACCACTAAAGAAAACTATACAAAGGGTGGTGGCAGAGCGGTGACCCGAGGACAGGAAACATATAAATATATATATATATATACATACATGCTAAATACGTATAAGGATTTTTCATACGTGTGTAACGTCTCGTTTCACAAATCCTCGATGACTGTTCACCATCATTGATCCTGAAACACCGCGCTTTGAGCCCAAACAGGACACCCTGCAGCCACCTGGATGACCATCCCCGGGGGTAACCATACAAACTTGGCCGTTGCTCATATAACTAACGATTGCTCCCCAGCAACATCAGGGCGCTGTTGTGAGCCAAGGGTTCCCATGTGATGATCTTCATGGGTGATCCAATAATGTTCATCCTGCAATGTGCTTGGTGTATACGTATGTAAATATGTTTATACATTTACATATCTATATATATATATATACATATATATATATATATACATGTGTGTGTGCGTTTATTCATTGATTAATCCATTTTACTATCTATTCATTGATTCATTTATGTAAGAGCTGCAATCAACAAAACCTTACTGGAACTTAAAGATGTGGAAGTGGACGATGTTGTACCATTTCCTCAGCAACAACATATATTTTACAGATGGCAGTTGCATCCATCCAAATGATTGCCGTTTCAGAAGAGCTGCATGGGCTGTGGTGCGACAACTACCTTCTGAGGAAGAACTGCCATGCTTTGAATGTGTTTTGCTGGGCTGTACACATGGGCGTCAAACTATTGCCAGGTCTGAATTGATTGCAGTTCAGAAAGTTTGTCAAATTGCGGTCAAGGATCCTTGGTGTGAGGAGGTTGACATCTACACTGATTCGCAATATGTTGTGGATTGCATCTCCTATTTACATTGGCTTGTGTCTTCACAGAATCGGTATAAAACAGCCAATCTGGACATTCTCATGTCTATACATGAGCATTGGACTCTGAGATCGTTTCGTATTCATAAAATGAAGAGTCACAGGAAGTTCAATGAGGCCGTGGATAATGCTGATTTGATTAGAATTCTTGGCAATGACACGGCTGACAAAGCAGCGGGCTTTGCGGTGCAGAGGTTTCCTTCTGGACTTCAACAGAGCATGGATGACGCTATTGAGTTTTATGAGAAACAATCACTTGCTTTGAAATCCGTTTTTGCATACCTTGTTGACTTCAATCTTGAACGCTTTCGGATTTTACAAGTTAAATCTAGTAAGTGCAAACTGGTCAGTCGGCATGAGAAAGAAGGTGATACAATTCTTTCTGCTATGGGCATTGATGCTTTGCATGTGCTTCAGAATTTTGAACTGCATGATTTTAGATCGTTTTCTCCAGAGCTTGCGGATAATTCTGTATTTGTGGCCAATTTACAGGGGACGAGGCTGGGCTGGTTGGTATACCATTGGGCTCGCACTCTGCATTGGCCCTCCAATGATGATCTAAAAGCTCAGGATGTGGAAAGTCCTGTCGTTAGATGGGGTGTATCGGTATTGGAACTGCTCTTTAACTTCTATTTGCTCACAGGCGAGTTTTTTCCGGTGAGAATTTCTGGATCTGCTGGTACCTCGGTCTTCTGTCATTACCATGATGAAACTGCTAAGCTTTTGCCTCCGGCTAAGCGGTCAATTGGGCATCAGGTGAGATCCTTTATGGCTTGCGTTTCCTGTGTCGAAACTTTAACTGGTCAGTCTTTGTTTCCGGTCTTCAAGCAACAAGGTTTCACGTCTCTGAAAAGATTGGGTCATAATATTACTATGAAGGGTTGGGCTGGTCGTCCGACGATGTTACATCAACATGATACCTTGAACCTAGTGTGGCAGTATCTGCAGGATCTGAAAGGAGCTGCTACACTTTGGAAATCTTTTGACCGTGAGTTGCCTCCACCTGCTATTGAAACACCAATTGATGTCATTGATGCTTTGGATGCTCATCAACGTTATTGTGCTTATCTGCGATTGAAGTCGGCTTCGAATTAGATTTACCATTGAACCGTGTGTTCACCAGTCATTTTCACACACCATATGTACCCTGCCACCTGTGCACGGGGCATATAGGCGATGGATTCCGTTCATCTGTGCGCTCACATTGATTTATGTAAGTATTTATGTACATATCTATTTACGTATTAATTTATTCCTTTATCTACATGTCTACATGCATTTATATATATATATATGTATTTACTTATTTACAGATAGATAGATAGATAGATAGATAGATAGATAGATAGATAGATAGATAGATAGATAGATAGATGGATTACATATGGGAGTTAGTATCAAGTGTCCATATTCCTGCATAGAAACGTCACAAATAGTATATAGTATAGCATACATGTAGTAATTATATGTAAAGTTATATGTATTCGAGTTTGACTACATATGCATCTCATCATCCAATCAGCAGCCAATACCCCATGGATGCCGAATCGGTGCTCAGCTCGGCTGTCCGAGAGGCAGAGATCTCGAACTGCTCCAAGAATTGCAGGAGCGAACAGTTGTACATCCAACCTGACTGTGACGCTTGCCATGGCGATGCAGCGGGGGAGTTGATCCAAGTTGATCCAAGCTGGTGGTGATAATGATTCGGCATAGATTAAACAAGCATGGTATCAATTATCAACCATGATTTGGTAAATTTGGCAATGGTTTATGATGTCTATTCAGGATTTATGATGGCTGATGGCTGTTGATGGTTTGTGGCGATGGTGCGATGGTACGTAATGGGTAACGATGTCTGTTGCAGGAGCCATCTTTAAATTTAATATGCCCAGAGCCCCACATGAGCGTATGGAACAACGGAGAACTATCAATTACTATATAAGTGTCAAGTGTTGGTAAATTTGCGGGCAATGCGTGGAATTCCTGATCCCTGGTTGGCTACACACCATGTGACATTGGTTGCTCTTACCGACCTTGTATGCTGACGTGTGCTGCTTTTCTGTTTGCGTGGACAGATATGTATATGAAAGTATTTATATATATATATATAGATACATGTATGCACATATCATACACTTACATATGCACATACACATGCACATGCACATACACCCACCGACAACCTCAACATCGTCAAACAATGAAGCAACAGCCACGGCAAAAGGCCATCTCAACAGCGACAGAAAACAAGACGGCAACAACGACTCTAGTAGTTACAGCAACAACATGCAACAACAATAGTAGTGCTTTCTTATTGTTGGTTCACTCCATGATGGTCAACCCAGGATTCATTCATGAACTCTGAATGCCACAACAACAACAACAACAACAACAACAACAACAACAACAACAACAACAACAACAACAACAACAACAACAACAACCAACAACAACAACAACAACAACAACAACAACAACAACAACAACAACAACAACAACAAGTCGTTGCTCATCAATTGTTGTCAATGATGGTAAAATACTGGCTAATACTAGGGTTCTAAGCAACAATAGGTTCTCAGCTGGTTCCAAGTGACCAGATGCTTGACTGGTGATGGGATTCACCACGTTGGTCATATCCTCAGCTGAGAGACTGAGAAGCAGTGGAACATGATCCAATGACGACAGTCAACCTTCCCTTTGAGGATAAATAGCGGTAAACTGGTCAAAACCAGAACATTTCATGCAACATATGGGTGTTTCTATGTTCATTGTCAACTTTTCCGGTACTTACTTTCCAGTACCGGAAGAGTTGACAATGAATGACAATGAGACCTTCCCTTTGATAAAAAATACTCACACGAAAAATATCGCAAAAGTTGGTGGTCCCATGTCACATCCACGTGAACTGCCTATGCTGTGCTATGCGATGCAGTTTTTCGGCCTATGCGAAGGGTAGTCGTTACAAGGTTGCTTGCGCGGCAGCTGTGCCAAAGAAATCAAACCTCGTCTTTTCAGATTACTCGGATTGACAGCCAAACAGTGAGCGGACTACGCACGGATCAAACTGGGTACCTCGGCCAGTGTGAATGCCTACGCGGAGCCTACATGGATCCAGGCACAATCAGGTTGCCTACGCAAGATGCCTACGAGACTTTGGCTGCGCAGAGTGCCTACGCAAGCCAACGCAGCAATGAGAATTGCCTACGCGGTGAACTTTTAGTTCATTTTTACATGAATTTGATGCTGTAAAAAAAAAAACATGGCTCATGTGGTCCCTACCCAAATTAATGTAGTTTACTGCTAAACTATTCCAATGAAATTTGTGGATTCTTCGCGAAAGAAAGCACTGCTCAGGAGCCACGTACACTGACGTTTCCAAGAAGGACTTAGGACCGAGCCGTCATGTTGAAGTACATGATACTGCCTGCAGGTGAATTTCACATCCCTCTTGACCATTAGCTTGGGGTGCAATCTTCTACACCAACTGTCAGGGATAGTGAAACGATCGTGGGGAAAGTTTGACTACACGCTGCCAAGTGGATTCTGTAGTTGACTTTGCATGATTGCATTCACCCCTCTGCAACTTCTTGAGACAGATATGTAGAGGATCATCCTTGTGTTAATATATGTATACACTGAACATTACGTTCCATAATTCCTCCTATGCATGTGTGGGAATGATCTGTGCAAGGCAGAAACATGTCTTGCCTGTATGGCTGTCTGAAGCTTGCATGGCAATTTGCCGAAACCAAACGTCGGATCTTTCTTGACCCATTTCGGCTACTGTACATGGCCATGGGTACGCATCCAAAAATTGAATCACAAGGGCCACTCTGGTCATTTTGTCAAGCTTGGATTCAGCTCGTGCTTTCAAGACTTCCTACCTTGATACCCTCTGGTAGATTAATCTGTAAATGGACACTCAGCCATAAAATTCATTTGTGAATGGATGACATTCCATTCCCATGCCGTGGAATTTACCAGAGGGCCACCATCACCTCAGCAGCAGCGAAGTAGATGGGCCTCGAGTGGCAACAGGTCTGAACTGTTCGCGCTTCTCGTTGATTTCCACCTTCCTGGCACCGACCGAACTGCTGGGCACATGGGGGTGCCAAGAACATAGCGATTGTGTGTGCAATTGTGTGTGCATGTGTGTGCGAACTGCGGTTTCCTTATCCACTTTTTGGGTGCTTCCCCTGGTTGGATAAGCTGGTGAACATGACCAGAGTAACAAAACGCCACCAGATACAAAACCTGACTTTGGCGGGTACTGAACGAACATATCTACTTGGGGGGCCACCAATCCCTTATATTGGCGGGGGGGTGTCTTGGCGATCCAAGCACCAAGTGCCCCTGGTGAAGATTGAGGTAATGGTTTGTCTGCATCATGAATATTGAGCATACTTCGGATATCCATGAATGGGGGACTAGACATTGAAATAAGCCAAGCTTAATACATAGTTTGGATCATCTGCGACAGGATTCTTGGAGTACTTGGCTTGTTTCACTACCAAGTACCCCATGGCTCATTAGCATAACATTTGTCAAGAAACCTCTGACTCCAAGCAAATTTGGCAGGTTGATTCTTCTTGTATTGCTTCATATTGGGCTCCTATCATAGAAGGGGTTGACCATCCCCGAAACGCATCTACAGGTGGTATATTTAGTGGCCAAAAATTGTCGATCAAATTACACCAGCAGAGAACCCAACAAAAAAAGGAAGGCACAAGTGGAGATAGTGCTGCCTTCTCCAACTGAAACTGTTTAGGTTGTTTGCCTTAACACACTCTTGCTGTCTGTAAATGCAAGCGCAGCCTTTTTGGAACAACCACTCGGAAGCTTCAGATATCTTTGCTTAGAAGGTTTTGTAAAGGATGAAAAGACCACAGTAAGGAATTGAAGACAGAGAGAGACAAAATTCTAGTGAATTCATTCCTATATTTGGAACGTACATCAAAATCCAGTCATCGCTCACTGAGCTATACTGCTGCAGTGAGATATGTGATGCAAGTAACTACTGTCAATGATGCCGGCAAGCACCTGTCTCGGTGCAAAACCTATGAAAGTTCCAGGCCACGTTGTTGGTTCCCAAACCATGTCCATGGGTAGTCCTACGTCAGCACAATCTCTGCACCTATTTACTAGCGTATTGATTGATCTATGTGCACACATGTACACATATTATGGATTTCAATGTCTATAATTACGTACCATCTTGAATAATGACGACCATGACCAATTTCCACGTGTGAATGGACAGTGCCGCGTTCTGAACAACAATACCAATCAGAGGCATCTAGCACTGTGCAATTTGCCGATGAACCTCATCACCATCATAAGTATCTCAACAATTGAGGAGCAGGAATTTCTGCCAATTGTTTGAGCAACTTGTCCCATCCTAGCCGCCCTTCTCGTCCTTTCATCGGCTTCTTTCAGCTTGCCTTCCACTTCCTTTGCCTTCGCTTTGGTGTTGGCCAGCACCTGCATGGCGCGGAAACCAGCTCACCACTCAGAATCTCACGGGACATTGCTACAGACTCCATGCGGAGAAAAGTCGATGGGATGCTGTACCCCCCCCCCCAGTTGTATACGCTTCTTCAGTTCATAGATCATCCTGCGGCAAAAAACATGCTTCAACCATGTACACTCAGGTTTGCATCCTTTTCTCCACCAGGATATGGCCGTGGGTATCCAAATTGTCGACCCAAAAACTGATGAGTTCCCGATGAAAACTGGTACCCCAAGTGTGGGGCGAATTTTGACCACCTCTATGGAGGCTTTTCAAAATGGGAAACTTGTTCCTTTCAAGGGTCTTTTCCTCTTCAATTGGTGCACGGTTAGAATTCCAATCGGTGAAGCAGCAACATTTGGAGTTCCACTCCAGCAATCCAAGATAGCATTCGACAATCCACCATTTTGAGATGGTTTACCGTTTTAACCCTCTGGTAAATTAATCTGGCAATCGAAAGTCCACCATTTCTAGCGGGTTTCCCGGGGGGTCCTACGAAAAAATGATGCTTTTCCCTTTCCCCAGGTTCATCTACCAGAGGTATCCACAAGATTTTCGCTCATGGATCCCTGTGAAATGCTGATGGATTCTAGCTAAACCAGGTGAATCCACCTGTAGGGCCTATTCAGAATAGCGACTTTTCGGCCCCGGGAAGGGAATTCCAGGGTTGCGATCACGCCTCGATCAGCTCCGTGTCTTCCAAGAGGTTACCCTGTGAGTTGGACAAGCGTTCCAACAACCTCAGCACAGCACAGCACGGCACTGCTGTGCTGTGGGTCCATACCTGGTGTGCCCCTAACAAACCCCGTATGATTGGCGGTTTCCCCTTGCGAAATGACCATCACTTGGGGGTTGCCGCCATTTTTGGGCAATCCGAGTGGTTAGTTAAATGATCATGAGAACATTTGCGAATGATTCTGGATCACCATCCCAAACTATGAATATCCCAAGCACCAGAAACAAGGTCATCGATTCTCGAAGAATTCCACTTTCGTGGCTATTACATGATTAAATTCGATGACCATGCTCTGTTGGTGATTGATGGCATGAATTCCTGAATTTAGCTCATGTGCAAATCATTTCAAGAAGCTAGGCTAGAGCGCTTTGCTGCACATAATCCTCTACTATCTTCCATTCTCGAGGGTCTGATGCAGCTGTCAACTTATCAATCGACATGAGGAAACCGTTGCCAGTTCCCAAGTAATGCTTCGAGAATGCTACACACCAACTATAGCTTGGTGGACAGCACCTGCAGAATGGGGAGCACCTCAAACCTTCTGCAAAGTGCTGCTTCAAAGCCACACAAACATGCGCACAACACGTGTAATGCATATAAAGCGATATGATGGTTATGTGTAATTCATATTCAGTTTGATTGGTCACTAGTTCAATAGCCATCAACTAACCATCATCAGTCTACTTTAAAAGGTGAGCTAAAACTCTGTTTTCCCCAAGCGATATGCAGCCCCAAGTTGGGCTACATGTCAGCAGCAGCAACCTGACGGGGTGAGTTTACAGTTGGTTGGCACTTGTAAAACTCATGCAACGAACTTCTAACTCTACTAAAGGGGCAAAAATGTCATACTATGACAAATATTCTACCTACTAGGTATATTATACCTACATGTCACTAAGTTATAACTCTACTAGGCATATTATACCCCATACAAATCCAAACAACTGAGACTAGTTCACGCTGGTTCATGGCATCGGTCCCTGAGCTTCCAGCTGTTTGTCCAACAGCTGCAGAGACTTGGTGTTGTTGGTGACCTCAGTTGCCACCAACGAGCTCCCAAGCACTTTCGACGATTCATGGGTACCAACAATGATTAATGGTGGTGAATGACTAAAGAATACTAGTACTAGTACTAATGATACTAGTACTAGTATATTAATTAGTTTATTCATGATTAATAATACATATAGTACTAGTACTTAATTGATGATTTGATTGATCTATGTATAAAATACTTACTTGATGATTAGTGATGGATGATGATAAATGATGATAAATGATGATCAATGATGATAGTTCATGGCTATTGATGCTTGCCGATTAACTGATGAGCATGAGTTCTTGATGGTTGAATGATGGTACTTGGATGGCTTATTGAAGTAGTCACAGGTGTACCTTGGATTGCCGAGTGAGCTTTAATGATCCAAGGGCGCCACAAGGCTCATGTCAGCATCCAGCTGTACTCCCAGTGCAGAAACACTCCAATAGCATCAGAAATAAGAACCCCAGTCGTGCTTCCTGGGTCAGGGACACCCACAAACAAAACCACACTTTCGTAGGGAAACCAACCAAGTAGATACACCATGTCCACACAAACACCCTGATGGGTATATCCGTCCATCGCATCCAATCGTCTGAAATGCCACCAAAGCACATCTTCCTCCAGTGCTGCCAGCGTATCCTCCAAGCTCTTCATTTCCTTGGGGCTTCGAAAACAAATTAATGAACCCATGCACCAAAAATGATACGGCTTTATAGGGGACGATAATGATAAATAGCAGGTGATTAAAATGGTGAATACGAGGAGATAACCAACAACCAAAAAATGATTTTCACAATGACAATTAGTAACCAGTATTGCGCCTTATTGCGAGTAACCATGGATTCACTTGGCCAGTCTAACGATTATTTGCCGCCATCATGAAACATGCTTTGACATTGCCACTATTAACCAGTTTTGGTCTAATCAATATGAACTAGCATAGTAGCCTTAGCCATTATAAATGCGTGCCTATTCTATGCATAGTCTTAGGTCAAGATTTATGCTGGATTATCAATACTATCACGTTATTCGAATCAATGTTGGCTTTCAAACTGATCATGTAGCTATCTCGGTGTTCATGCCCAACAGGCACAGGACATATGGCTATCTCGTTGTTGATGCCCAACATTCCCAGCATGCACCGGGCATGTGGCTATCTCGGTGTTGATGCGCAACAGGCACCGGATTAGTTACTGAGCTGGCTATGTGTGTCGTGGGGGCATCAACTTATTGCACACTGTGAACCACTTAAACATAGAACCAGTTACCCCTTACTCTGGGTGAAACTAGGAGGTAGCAGTTGAATGTGGCACACCTATGCGATTTGTCAGACTACCATTTGGTGAACGGGCACTCCGGTAGCTCCTTGGCTCCCCTTCTAAAGGGCTATAGAGATACCCCTGGCTCCAGCCAGCAGAAATACGCGATTGAGGTTGACATGGCCATAGCCATGGTTCATAAAAGATACAGTGTCACGGTCACGTCATGTCACGTCTAGCGGCTCCACTGGGTTTAAAATGGCAAACATCAAAAGAAATTGGAATGTCAAACTATCCATCTTTCCCTCCAAGATCGTGTTATCTCACTCCGATTTGCTAGGACCCATAAACCAATTGGAAACTATCAAAAGAAATCGGAAACATTTGGAAACTATTCATCTGTCTCTTTGGGGATCTGGATAATACTGTGTTAAACCAATGAGTTGAAACCAGCTTGAGGAGTGCCTTAGGCACCTGCAACGCCTCCAACTGGCTCCAAGGGGCCATTCCAATCAGCTTTCCCAGCAGCTGCTGCTCCAGACCCTTCAAGGTCACTGTGAAGTCGATCACCTCAGACTTGGACACCCCCTGGCAGGACCTGGATGGCTGGAACATCACCTGGAGTTGATAGGGAAAACCTGGTTGCCCCTGCTGGAAACGGCGCAAAACTCTGGAGAAACTGTGGATTTCACAGTCCGGAAATGCTGGATTTTGCATTGCTAGGTTCTCGAACCAAAGGGCGACGTCAGTTAGCTGATGCAGAACCAACAAGCAGGAAGGGAATGTCATCCAGCTCATCAGTTTGGCTGCGATTCTTACAGGTTGTTGTCCTAGGACGATTGGGGTATTCCTCAAAAGTCCATGATTTCCAAGATTGGTGATTATAACAGATGACCAGCGATAACCAGTCTTCTTCATCTTGATCATAAACAATCATTTAGTCATTTTTAGCCATTAACCTCAAATAACCATCATGAACCATTACCAACCATTGTGAACCATTCTTATCAAACATTGCTCCCAACCGTTACCACCCACGGTCAACCGTTGTTATCAACCATTACCTACGTTTATCAACCGTTGTTGTCAACTACTAAGTACTAACTAAGCAACTATACAACTGTAGGTACCATTGTTATCAACAATTCCTAAGCATTCTAACCCCCCGGACCAGGAGCACCTGGTACCCTTGCGCCTACCCACAGCGTTCGTCCGGATGTCCGCATTGGATCCGGGGCGCCGTGGCTTTGGCGGAAAGCTCTGGGCTGAAGTGAGGGTTCGGCAGGCGGGAGGTGAAGTAGAGGCTGAAATTCTCCTGTCGCGCGCCGGTATGCGTGAGCTGCCCTGCTGTGGAACTGCGCCATGGGACCTGTCGATGATAGAACGGATTAAGACATATATCAATGCATGGCTCATGCTGATTGAGAATGATCTCATGGGTCCGGTCAATCTAATGGATTAAGACACGGTCAGGGGTGATGTGAAATGACTAATAGTGGTCAATAGGTGGTGAACAACTGCCGATTCATGCTTGGTAATAAATGGCGCAACTGTGGTCAGTGACAATGACCGTTAACAAATGGGTTCTCGAAAAAAATCTGATTTCTAGGTTGGGTTGATTGCATATGCTGATTATACCATGTGTCACCAAATGTTTGCGAGGAATGAACGAACATATCCACAACTTTCGATTCTATGATGACCATCTTGAGGGGTGTCCAGCGGGGACCTCGCTGGCTCGGAGCCGCTCAGCATTGTTATTAGGGGAAATTCACTACTGAGCTGAGCTGAGAAGAACCTGAAGTTGAGAGATGGGGGTTGCAACAAGATTTCTTGGTTTTGAGCTATCTCAGTTTTTGCGTCATTCATCGAGTTGTCAAAGTGATCATCCTGAAAATCAAATTGTGAAGTTAAGTTAAATGTTTGATAATCAAACAGTTAGAATCTCGAAAAACAGGATACGTTGCGCCACACAGCGGTACGATTTCTCAGATTTTGCATCATGAATCAACCACTAGTCAACCATAAATTCACCATCCGTTAAGCATTAATGAACCATAGGACTTCTTCCATCAGCCTGAGGTCTTCAGATGGAAGAGCAGCACAAGGCGCTAGTCACTAGTCTGTTCTTCCACTTGGGTTTCCGTTGGATCTTCGCATGGTTTGACACTGAAAGCTGTACTGTTTACACACTGACACCTCCCTCCATCAGCAATGCCTTGTAGTCCATGTTCTGATCACTGACGTTGATGTACTTGTTCTTTCCTTAGGGAAGCAGCTGCACCTGCTGCACCGCTTCAGTACCAGCCAAGATCCCTACACACTAATGAATTGTGCGAAGCAAATGTCTGACTTCTTCCCCTTCAAGCTTAGTCAGACCTCTTTCCGGTTCATATCTCCCGCATTGAAAAAGGACTTTGGCTGCAAACACAACAAAGCGGGTCAAGAATCCAAGGAGTTTTATACTTGCTGAGAATGCATCCATCTCCAGCATATTGGAGCGAAATTGTGCGCGTGTTTTGTGAATGCTGCTGTTCTGTTGATTTCTCTTGAATGTATAGCACCTTTTTCTGACTCATAGCAAGACTTGATCGTTCGCACACAGGCAACTGTCAACATGAATTAATAGATTTCTGTCTCATGATGGGACACATCTTTGATTGAAAACAACGTCAACCAGTCTAAAGTCAAAGTTTTGGAATGGCTTCTTCCACAGTCAACATCCATCCATCTACCTGAAGTCGGCAGTTTTTCAGGAGTTTCCTCGGTTCATTCTATGCAAACAATGGGAGGCCAGCATCATTCGCTAGCAATAACATCCCCACCAACCAGCCAACCATTGGTTGTTCCTCCTCTACATCTTGATGCCAGGCGGCCCTTCTTGATGATCTGCTTGTCCAACACTGGATCAAGCATGGGATCCACCTCATTCTCCACGTTCTCGATGATGAGGCACAAACCTTCACCTTGCGATTTCAAGCTCATCCAAACCCCAATTTTCACTTCCCATCATGACATATGGAATCATAAACATATCATAAACGGTGCAGCAAGAAATGCTAAATCCAAAAAATACTGCGGCCCGGTTAAATTCAATGGTAGCATGTGCTGGTGTCCCTAAGATGAACATATGGCTGTGGGTCAAAACCCTGTACCCCTGGTTCCCCATCATTCACCATTGTTTTCCCTATAGTTTGTTGGTTATTATCCACCATTATCGGTTGCTCAATATTGACCCATAGCCATATCTTGGGATGCTTGGGACCCACCGGGCAGGCCCACTCACCTCGCAGTCCCTGCTGAGCTTCACTGCAACGTGGGTATCCTTCGGGTAACCCCTCCCCGTCCTGCCAGCTCAATGGCTGGTGATTTACCTCTACGTGGGGGGTTCTTAACATAAGGGACCCCAAAAACGGTTGGTTTATCACTATAAATGGATATAAAGGGCTGGTTAATTACTATATACATAAATAGATACAAATGTTGAACAGTGGATGATTTGGGTGTACCCCAAACTGACTTGAGCAACACCCCGGCTTCAATGATTGATCTGCTGCTCAAATGCCCGGAAGCCAGTACCAGTTCGGCTGAGCTTCCCATGGTGAACTCGATCTGATCCTTCAAATTCTTGGCCGACAGCGTCGTGATGCACATCGAAGGATTCTCACTGATCCTTGCCTGGCACCAAAACATCCAGAACTGCTTGGTGGTTGTAATCGTTGTAACCCAAAACTTGTTAGTGGCGAAAGGTAATCCAAAACTGTTGGTGGTGGTTGGAACCCACCACTTTTGAGTGGTTGTAGCCACCAGAAAAATATTAGTCAACCAACCAATCACTTGTAAATACTGGGGAAAAAAATGTTTGAAACCACCAGCCAGGTGTTATCCATCAAGACTGTGCTGGTAATCATCACGGCCGCCCGCGACACTCTGCAGCCCGCAAATATGGTTCACTACTGGATGGAGCGTGACTTTCAGGATGCCACCAGAGTGACCATTGTCACCTCCAAAACTATCCCAAGCACAACGGTTGCTTGCAGTCGAGCCCCATAGATGATCATCCCTTATCGATCGGGTAGCTATGACAGATATGGGTGTTTCTCAACTCAAAGGGGACCACCCTATCATCATGCTTTAGATTAACAACTTATTATCATGGTGGTTTATAGATCCCTTGCTATTTTTTTTAAAGTGGTTCTATGGTAAATCCATCATCTCCCAAAAACACTAAAAGCCCTCCAGTTATGGCAAACAGAGACAGCCCCCAACCATTTTGGATTAGCTGCTATTCTCCAACCCCATAGCCATTATGGGAACCCAGTTCCGTTCACAAACACCTGGATTAGCTGCTGGTGCCCATCCAACAGGACCACAGCGCTGGACAGCAACGACAGGCCTTCTCTCGGGACTTGATCCAGCGGTTGGCCTGACCCTGTGGGTCAACCATCAAGGGATAGCGCGAGGATCGGGTCACCATGATGGCGTTCTGGATGGAAAGCTCATCACCTCGGGACGTTTTCCCCAGAGCTTCAGGATCGAACTGAGTGCAAACTGGGCAGAAACGCTCGCAGAAACGATGGTTCACCATTTCGTTTGAGAGTCTGGAAATCAACGAATGGTACCACCAAGGTCCACAAAATCGACCATTCAAACAAATGAAGTTGGTGTTGGTTATCACCATAAATGGATAATTTATACCAACCGCTTTTGTTAACCACCAACCATTCAAAACGCTCGCTCCCTGCTTGGACCCGTTCCCCGTTAAGCACCAGCGCTGCAGGTCCCGATCTGAGTTTCTCACTGGGAAGTCCCTCAAGCGCCCATTCTCCGATGGTTCCCTGGTCCACCAGGAAGCTGACCACAGGGATCTGAGCCGCAGCCAGCGGTCGCGATCCGGTGATCCCAACCCGGGGATGGCAAGCAACAGAAGCTGCAAGCTGCTCAAGCAGCTCTTGAATCCAACTCTCAAAGTCTGGAACCAAAATTGGATTTTAAGGAGTTGTGGGATTCAAAAGGGTTTGAAGTTGTTGATTTTTGTTCCCAAATTTGATTCTCATCTGTTCAACAAAATCATCACTGGGGTGCCATCCAGTCCACGATCCCGCACCTATAATGCCCTGATGTTTTCGGGTGTCAGAAGTTCCGTTCATCTAAAGAGGACTGTATCTGACAGGCACCTGTTTCAAACCAGCCCGGAGTGCAAGATCGCACGTGCCATGTTCCCATGGCCACCACCTCGACTCTTGAATGGCTATCTTCACAGTTTGGTCCCCGAAACTTGAATGGCATAGTTGCCTTCTTACAAATATATATATATATATATGTTAGAGATATGCTATCTATACATACATGCATTATATATAAATATGTATACATATCGACTGGGAGGAGGTTACCACTCTGAGGGTACCCCGGTCATCAGGAGTGCTTTACAAACCATACCGCTGAACACCACGCTTCAACCAATTTGCCCACTTTGAAAGTTGTTAAACGCCAGGGGTTTTCATGGCTTTGAGTTCACCCTACAACAAAAATACCCTGGTTTGCCCACAATACCCATGATCAAGCCTAACTCAACCCATCATCAAAATCGAGAGCAGAAGACCGCAAGGATTATGGGATCCCTCTGCACCAAGCCTCCCGATGTTGATCCTCTCAACTAAGAATATCAAATAGAAGCTGAAACCTGATTTGATCTACAATTGAACCTGGAATCTCTCAACTCTTCGGAGAAGAATAGGGCAGCAAGGATCGACTCAAGCTACTATTGGGGATTGCATGAATAGCTGGCAACAACAATCAAACATCGTTGATCATCATAGTCAATGATGAGGGGATTCCACAAATTGGGATTAACGACGGCAGCAACCCTCCAAGTTGCCTTTTCATGCGCGGGCACATTTCTCTTCAGGGTATCCGCCTGACATTCAGTTGAAACATGTGCTGGTTCAGCCGTTGATGGAAGCCCGAACATCACCAGTGAACAGCCATGACATAGCCATGACATAGCCACGACATAGCCATGACATAGCCATGATCCATAATAGTTATTGTGGTCGGTTGCCATTTTATATTCATAGACTCAACTGTCTTCACCATAATGGTGCCACCCTGCCAGAGACATACCAGACATTGCTTGGCTCAAGGGTTCTGTCCCCATTGTGGGGCTTGGGTTTTGCTTGGCCCCCTGCCGAGGACGTGGTGGAAGAGAATCACCATTCATAGGTAGATCATCTGAGCGATTTTCCAGGGCCAACCAGAGACTCACCATCACACAAGTCACGACTAAGCATTCTTCAACCACTTAGCATGACTGTTTTCTGAGTAAGCACCATTACTAACCATACAACACGGGGTATCCAGCTAGGTTAACCATACCACCATACTAACCATACCACGGGGTGGCCGGTGAGCCACTCCAGGAAGGCCGAGGCCCAGCGGCGAGCCCCGAGAGTGGCAGCGGCACGGACCCAGCGAGGGGTTAGGTCACTAGCCGCTCCCCGGAACCAACGTGAGACCTTTCCACGGAGCCCAGTTGAGGATAACTCACGGCTATTTAGCTGGTTAATGGTTGATATAGGGGAGGCAAAACCAACAAGAACAGGGGGTCACAAGTAATTCTATGTACATATCCACTTGGTGGCCAGGGGAGGATTCTATGTTATTTCATGCTCTTAAAACGGTACCCCATCCTAAAAGGGACTGGCAAAAAAGGTGCCTATTTGTGGGTCCATTTATCCCAACTGGTTGCACTAAGACCATCTTAACGCAGTACGAAGGGTAGGAATAAGTGGGTGAACTCACCACATCTCACCACCATCATGATCAAGAGTATCTACAATGCTTTACATGTTCAACTCACTAGGTATAAGTAGGTCAGTATCCCCAACATCATGATAAACAGAGTGAACTCACCAGCGGTGAGAGGGTGCTGGGGAATTCAGGTCCAACGAGGCTGTTTGAACCATAGTCAAGTGATATCAAGCTAATCATTTTGCCACGGTCATTCAAGCTTGGGAGTCCTGAAAAGTTTTGATCTACGACCCACCATGAGTCTTTTACAACCACCCCTGCGGCGCCTGGAAGCTGGCATACAGCTTGTCGCGGAACTCGGAGTTGAAGGGTCCGCAATAGATGACGAAGGCACAAACACATCCCACGTCGCCAATGAGCCTCGGAGTTACACAAACCCAGCGGTGTGGCACAGCGCTGCCATCCATGGGATGTGGGGATCTGGTGAGAAGACAGAAACACGAAGAACGCCACAACCACGTGTTGGGGATGACCCGCAACACGAATCTCACAGAGCCCACCTCTTTCGTCTCAGGGCGAAGTTCTTCGAATCCTCTGTCCTGCAAGACGAGCGGCAATGGGGACACCAATAGAATCTGTCCGCGTCAATGTGCGAAGTGTAATTCTATCGTAATGCGATAGTGGCACTATCTACTATTCACCTACGTCTCTTGTCCATGTCACAAAAATCCTGGAGACCATGTCTGTAAAAAGCCATCCCGGCAATCCCAGCTCCCCAGCAAGGGATAGAAGTACTCTGTTGGTCCATCCCCACCCAGTTGATTTTTGAGCTTGATTGATATACAGACAATAAGGGCAACCTAAAGGAGGTCATTTTTTCCCACTGCTGGTTCCTGAAGAATCACGCTGGGTTTCAAAAGAATCCCAACCAGAAATATGTAACTGTTCCCAACCAGGGATGGTTCCTGTAAGAATCAAGCTCGGCCTATCAAGATTAAATTCGAAATATGTAACATTCATGGTCTCCAACAGTTCCTTGGGAGTACAGCTCGCCCCCAGGCCCAAGCTGCCACCGCACCTGGTGACATATCAAAAGATTCAAAAGCTGAATGGGGAACCCCCGCTGCTTCCCGGAACGTTCCCAGGGTGACACTTTTTCTAATCGCAGATCGCAGAAAACGCGAGGGAGGATGCACGAGATCATCTGTATGGTTGCATCGACATCAAATGCTAGAAGCTACCATGCCACACTCGTCTATAGATTGCGGATGCAACACGGGTTCAACAACGAAACCCAACGGCAGTCGCCGCTGACAACCACTAACAACCACTAACAACCACTAACGACCACCCGACTCCCAAGCAAAACCAGCACAGTCTCAACCATCCCTGGTCCCTTGTTGGACCCTACCAAGGCTTCATAACCGAGCCAGGGTCCATCACCGGGTCGGCACGACCGCCCGGCCCCAGGGTCCATCGAGCGTTTTCGCCACTGAGGCCCGAGAGGAGCTTGTTGGCCGCGTCCATCTGCCGCTGCATCGCCGCAGCGCTCTCCTGGCGGTGACGGCACCGGTGGTCAGAGATCACCCAGGGTGTCAACCAGTGGCAACCATAAGAAGATCACTAATGCTTGGTGAGGCATGGTGGTATGACCAATGGCTTTTTTTCGGTGGTCAACAATGATAGCCCACAATGGCTGGTGGTTGAAGCACCTCATTTCAGTCAGCAAATCTCCGCCCGAGAAGGTGGCCAAGCCCAGTAGAACAAATCCAGGGTGGGTCGGATGGTTGGCTAGCCGCTTGAACTCAGTGATCAACATGTTTGTTGGCGATTGGCTCTTACCCTGCTAAGGCATTCAAATGTACCCATCAAACAACGCCTCACGCACACCTTGGATTGAAAACCTTCAAGGGGTTGAACACAGCAAATCTAGCGCTGCGATATCGGAAACAGTGCTCAGAAGATAAGAGTCGTAAGTCAGCTGGAGATACAGTAACCCACGAAAAGGGGGCGAATCCAACAATAGGGCAAGCCACAAACGGGGGCGATATCACCAACAAACACAAGTTCTGCAACAATGGCACCCAGTCATCCGAGAATGAGGCTTGAGGAGCAGGCTGGATTGGAAATTTTGAGGTGCTGGCTGTGGGAAGATTGTGAACAGCATAAACAAACCGGTGGACTGGGCTGATACCTGTGACCTAATGTGGCCTACAGTGTCACCAAATTCTACACTCCTGGCAACCAACAGCTTGACCCTCCCAGGTAGAAGTTGGATGATCAGTTTCCATTGGGATACCCTTCTGGTAGGGTCCATGCGACCGGGTTCCAGGCGGGCAAGTCACGGAAAACCTTACGTGGTTTTCAGAGTTGGGTTTACACACCTTTTGCACCGTCATCAAGCCATCAGTCCCAGACGTGTTCTTCCAACGGTCGACAACTATTTCTATTGAAACAATACTTAGTGAATGGTCCAAAATGGTGCATATCTCGTTACATAATCATCATGATAAACAACGGCTCAATTGACTGTTTTGCCATGGTTCATAGCTGCTGGACAAGGCTAACTGGTCAATGACTGGTTTGTGCGGGCCTAACAAAGTCAATAGCTCTTGAACAGCTGCTTCTCAATCGGTGCAGAATTGCTTCTCAATTGCTTATCACGTATCAACTGCCTTCAAGTTTGCTTGTCAACATTTACCAACTGCTTATCAACTACTGATGATTTGCTTGTATATGAACTGCTCCTAAACTGCTGATCATCTGCTTATCTTATGCACTTAAACGTATTAAAATGTATTAACTGCTTCTTTCTCAACCGCTTCTTACCTGAACTGCTTCTTACCTCAAGTGCTTCTTACACCAAGTGCTTGCGAATTTCTTGACGGATTGGCTTCTCCACGGTCGCGCCTTCAGGGTGTTCATCACCGCCTGAGCCTTGGACAACTCGGCATCCAACTCCGCCACCTGGACATCGTTTCGCGCGGTGTCCCCGCGAGTTGCGAGTGGAAGATGACCCCAGAAATTCGAGCAGCAACTGATCTTTGTTGGTCCAAGGGTGGTTAATTTGCAGCATTTCATGGTGGTCAATGGTTGGTTTTATGGTGGTCAATGGTTCAACTGATCTTTGTACTGCTAAACATTCGGTGCTGCGAAGGGATTCAGCGCAGTTTTGCAGACAGCAATCGGTCTATGGTGGTTTCTCAAGTCATAGGGGTACCCTCAAATCATCCAACATTAACATTTATAGCAAAAAACCAACCATTTTGGGGATCCTATTTTGAGAAACCATCACATAGTTGTGCTTAGCAATGGTGGAGCATGGGCTTTGCTCTAGATATGCTTGATGAATCACCAGAGTGGATTATGATAATGAACTAGGGAGTACAACACCTGAAATCCAAGTGCACTGGGGATGTAGCCAACACACTGGGGATGTGAGAAGAATGTTGCCGAGTTGCGGATATACTATAGCCAACAGAACTAGAAACAAAGCAATGGTGGGAATACACTGGTGTGCCCCCAACCATCCCTTCTTCTATCCCAAAACGTTTGACTGTTGACAGAATGGCAAGCGCTTGGATTGGTCAGTGAGCTTTGTCAGTGAGGTGCCTTTGTCACGGGTGTACAGCATGCATGGACAGACCTTTGCAGCTTTTCTCCCTAGCATTGACCGATGTCGCAGATTTGGGATGCTTAGATCATCTCGGTGTGTGTGTGTGTGTGTCTGTTTGCTTATCCCAAGATGCAGTGTGTAGCTGCCGGATATCATATGCATCCCAAAAACGATCCCGGAATAGTCGCAGTGTCGGGTTGTTTGATCACAACTGCCAACAATGCCCGCTAACTCTTGCGCCAAGGATCCTCATAGCAATAGTTGTAACCCTCCAAATATTACCACAAATAGCTGGTGACCAACGAAAACAAGTGGTGATCAATTTTTCGACCATGAACTTCTCCAACTATTCGCCATCTGAACCATGAACTTCACCATGATCAGCCGCCGTGGACTGCGCCCAGACCCTCCCGATGTGGGACCCACGGGTTCCACACCAAGTCCCATCCTCAGCTCCGCCACCTCGGCCAAGACCTTGTTCAGCTCCGCTTCGGCGGCCTCCAATTCGGCTTGTGCCTGCGGCGAGCATGGCGAGCATTCCATTGGTCATTCATGCGCTGAACCATCGCCGTGGCCATGAAAAGTGTAGGCTTCAATGGTGCCATCCTAGAAAGGTTCAGCTGGGCTGAAAGCTAACAGAAATGCTTCATAGCTACATGGGTGTTTCTCAAGTCATAGGGGACCCCCCCAATCATCTATTAATAATCATTTTTATTAAACCAACCATTTTTGGGGTACCCCTATTTTAAGAAACCGCCACATGGTTCAAGGCCAATCGCTGTTTCAACACGGGCCTGGCAATGCAAGAGTGATGTCTGTGCACCAAGAGCTGTTTGTGAATCACCATCTACTTGAAGGGTGTACAATACTAAATGATTGGTCAGGTAGACGTTTCACATCGCGAACATCCTGACAGTGTGGGGTATCAGAATCATCTTTACTAATCTTTACTCACTACTGCAATCAATTTCATTTGATAAAACAACTGGTAAGTGGCTGCCACTTCCTCGTGCTGCCGTAGTAGGCGTCCATGTGCCACCAAAAACCCTGACGAATTGGAAACCATTCTGGGTCAAAGAAAATCGAGTCGTCCTGCGTCAGACCCATCTCTGGTCACCCCATGAAATGTGCCAGTTCTCTCCCCCCGGGGAACTCTGCAGGTTTGGCTGATCATTCTGAGTATCAACCGTTGACCTCAACCATGAACCACCATCATTGGTCATTATTTGCCCATCATCAACCACCATAACCACTATGAACCAATTTTCGGAATAAATGATGAACCACTAATGAATCTAGCCCCACTGATAAGCCATAGATAAGCAATGAACTAACCAATGATGATCCCACAATTTCACCATCAACCAGCCATTGCCTTGCGCGCGCCGCGTCCGAACCTTGGCCAACTTGGCAGCTGCCACCTTCAGAGCGTCCATCTTGGGCTTCACGATCTTTGCAGCTCCGTGATACATCACCTTGTAGAGATCGTACCGTCGTTGCGGTTGCGGTGACCACCAAGGCTGCCATGTTTTCAGCAACATACAGGTACATATATATATATATATATAATTATGTATCTATATTGACAAAAACACATACGTCACACGGAGGCATAGTTATGTGTAAACGACCGAGATACAACCGATGGTGCTGGGAACCATAAACGGCCATGTGTGACCACCTGACCTGAGAACGGGATAGTCACCAAAAATCAACAGCTGTTTGGGATTCTATCCAATCACTTCCTCCGGAGAAATTTGTTCTATCTTGCCTGCAAAGTTTTGGGAATCCAATGTCATGGATGATTCTTATGATCAGCGTGTATGCATACATATGTACATATGTACGTATCGGGAGAGAAAAAGAGAGAGAGAGAGAGGGAGAAAAAAAAGAGAGAAATCTGTACGTGCTTGTATGCATATGTACACACCATCTATATATGTATACAGAACTATATATAACGAATGTTGCTCAAAAAAAATACCTCATGGGGATAAACACATAACAGTCCCTGGTGGGTTCAAGACCCTGAGATATGGTTCATTAGCCAGCAACGATGGCGTTTCATGGTGGTTGATGATGCTTCGATAAGTGCTTCATACATGTTCGGAAGATGTTCGCACCAGGGAGAATACCCAACAACCACCACTCAACCGCAACAACAAATCGGGCTGCCATCCGCACCGATGTTCAGCCACCGAGACACCATGGCTCCCACGAACTTGCACAGACCTGCGGCTGCACCACTGGCCTTTCCAGCTAACTCGGGGTCCAAGACCTGCAGGGTGGGAGCTGGCGGAGCCGGCTGTAAACTCCCGTGGGAGCTACTCCAAACCAACCAATGTCAGAGCTGGTTTAGCTGGTTAGTAATAGGGGATGATAACTAGCAACTATAGGGGATATATACCAACTATATAGCTATGGGTCAATATTGACCATCAACTTGAGGGCCCAGAATAAGGGTGGACGAAAGCTGAGCATCAAGCCGCCTTGGGTCGATATTGACCATCAATAATGGGGGATGATAAAAAAATACTATACATTTGAAGCACAGCGAGGTTGCAACGGCTTTGCTTTACCAGGAGCGCAAGCGGCCTACGACTTTTGATTCCATGAAGGAGTGAAAAGCGTGGTAGGGAGAAGCAGCCACAACACATGGACTTCCCAAATTCCGAGCACGTACTTTACAAGTTCAGAGCACACTCAAAACTATAACGTTAGGAGAAAGAAATCATACCCACGAACCTGTTGCGATGTCTCCATTTCTTTAGCTATGTTGCCATACAAATACATACATATATATATATATACATTTGTATATATATATATATATATATACATGTGTACATGTATATATATATATTTACATATATGTATATGTACATGTGTATGTATGTATGTATGTATGTATATCCTGTGTGTACATATACACACACATTTGTATATATATATATACATAAAAAATGTGTGCGTGTTTCCTGTACAAAAAAGACGAACGACCACTTTGCACTTCTCCGCACCACCTGAGCTGGATCGACAACCTGGGACAACGGTCTGTGGATTCACCGCTTGCCGATCACCACGGACTTCCTCACATGAAGGTCGTAACAGCTCTACAACTAAGATCTTGGAGGTACAGGGTCTTGACATAAGCGAGAGCTCCAATTTGCTGCGAAGGGTGTTTCAAGCTACCCACTGCTGCCTGCAGATTTGAAATCCAGTACCGTAAAACCCAGTCATGAAACAATCAGTCCCTCCGTTCGATCCGGATCCAGACCCCCGAACTGTCCCTCAGCGATATAAAAATTCCCTTCAAGTCCCCTAACCATCCCTAAACACTGTAATGGTCGATCCCTACAAATCTACCAGCCATATGTGGCATACCCATCCCCAACCATCATCCCCAACCATCCCTAACCATCATCCCCAACCATCCCAAAACCATCCCTAACCATCATCCCCAACCAACCCTGACCATCCCTAAACACCCACGACTTCGCAAAACGTTGCGCAGGTGCGCCTTGTGTGCGAATGGGCTCCAGTTCTTGGCCGCATCCTGGAGCGTGGGACGGCTGTGGCAACAAATGACCTGTGGGCCTGTGGATAGGCAGAATACGTGTATCCGTGTTATCCGTGTACATATATGTATATATATATATATATAGATAGATATATATATATAGATATATATATATATATAGATATATATATATATATATTATATATTTACAAAAATAGATAAGTATATATATATATATTTATGTATATACACTGGTATAGTACGTTCAAGAGCTTTTTACAGTGTTTTAGTGCAATGAGGCTTTAGAAGTACTGTATTTTGCAGAGCTTTACTATAGTGGCCACGTATGGTAGAAGTTGTCATCGTATGGTAAAAGTTGTCATCGTATGGTAGAAGTTGTCATCGTATGGTGAAAGTTGTCATCGTATGGTAGAAGTTGTCATCGTATGGTAGAAGTTGTCATCAAATCACAGAGCCACTGAATAACGTTCGTGTTTAACTGCTTCGGAATAAAATAGCTTCGGCTTAAATAAGGGGAAAGAAGTCGAGGCTACTGAAGTTGAAGCAATGGATTTGGATACCTTTCGGAAGAGTTTGGATGACTCTATGTTTATGACGTCTTCTTCGTTTCAAATGGAGGTCATGTACAAAGATCTGGATTGTCAAGACCTCGAAGATAGCCATGCCCTTCGAGCTTTGTGTATTTTCATGCACTTGTATTCTAAAAAAAGAAGCGTTTGCTGCAAAAGTGAAATGGGAATTTCACCAAAGAGCTGAAGCTCTTAAAAGTATTATACCGAGATATATATATATATATGATATGATATGATATGATATGATATGATATGATATGATATGATATGATATGATATGAAATGATATGAAATGATATGAAATGATATGAAATGGAATGAAAGGATAATATTATTTATAGAGATACGTGTGTGTAGTTGGGATCGTTACTCACGAGGAAGTATCATGGGACTCAGCAGAATCAAGCAACTGACTCGACCCGAACCACCACGTGTTGTGAACTTGGCAACCGTGACATTGTCCCAACACGCACCCAGTCTATCACCATAGAATGACACGATGACGCTGGGAAATGTCTTCCCCCACGGATCCAAGATAATCCATGGCAGATACCATGGTAGTAACAGCATACCCCCTAGGACCAGCCAACAGCTGATTTGCTCACTTCTCTGCGGAAGTTGCGCCAGAAAGATAGATGAAGTAGATCGTGTTTTCCACCGGAGTTGGCTTGCTTCAGCAGCGAAATCTCCACCATCAATGCTGCACGGCCGAGGATGTCCCAAGAGCATTGGTTTCCAAACAATTGGCTGTGGTCAGTTCACCCCGTACCCCTGGTTCCCCATCATTAACCATTGTTTTCCCGGTTGTTACTGGTTATTGTCCCCCATTATTGGTTTTTTAATATTGACCCAGCTCGCCAATTCCTGTCATCTCCCCAAGGATTGCTGGTGAACCACTGCACCAATGAGATCCCATCAGCCACCAGGGGAACCTCCCAGTGACTGGACCCCTGTCCGCCCCTGTCCTCATCAAAGCGCAAGTATGGTTCCAGCAACTCGCAGGTCTCATCGTTGATGTTATCCTGTGAGCCCAGACTTCGTCGGGGGATCCCGATGAATTGGCGCCTCCCTTGGCAGTTGACTTTCCAAAGATGAACATCATCATGACTCTGTACAGATCAAAAGCTGCTAATATATCATCTATGGATAATCAATGGTGAATAGTGGTTATAACGATGGTTAACAAAGGCTGATTGATGGTTATTAGATGTGGCCAACTCGGGGTTGCTTTGTGCTATGCTGGTATATGTATGTATAACTGTATACATATAACACAGTTATGTACATATGTATGTTTTTTATCTGTTTGTTCAGGAGTTCTATGTATATTTTATATCCACAGTCCTATTTCGGCTGGGGTTCCCTCAAAATTGCTAGCTAGGTCCTTTGCCGGCAAAATGTTCACATCTTTCAATACCATGGCCATCCATGGCCCGTGGCCCAGAACAGTGGCAGTCCTTGTCGTTCGCAGCAAAGTCCAAGATGTTGCTCAAGAAGTTCATGTCCTATGCTGCCAGTTTGGTTCCCGACTTTCATAGCGGCCATAGCTGTTGGGATGGTCGCTAAAACCCAGCATAGATATCGAGATAGAAACCATTGGAAAAGCATCATCATGATGACAATATAAATGACCCATCCCAAGTGAACAACGAAACCCTAAGTCATCGCAGCTGGTGATGCAGCTGCAGACTTACTCCAGGTACTCGCTGTGTCTAGGCACACAGGTGCTCAAATGCTAGGCACAAACTCCTTGCCATTACCCCCAAGCCCGCAGGCAGCTGTTCCAAGCACGGTGCGGCTGGGTGATTCTGGTGATTTCCCCGGACCTGCAACTCTTTCTTGGCAAACTCTTCATAGGAGTCGGCGATGAAGGATGATGTGACCTTGTTGATGAACTTGTCTTCCACCTGGCACCAGCTACAGGCACCAGGGAGCCTAGTAGAGCCTAGTAGTTTCACGGAAGGAAACAGCTGTAGTGCCACAGATGGGTCTCAGCTGTGCATCAAAGGAATGACCTTCACGCCCTGCACAGGCTTCGACTGTAAGATTTGAAGACCGTCGAAGGTGAGCTTGATGATGTCCACAGGTTTGTTGTTGGTCTTGATCTCTGTGATGTCCTCACGGCAGAGCAACTACTTACCTCAGGCCCCGCCTTGCATGACACCTCTGGATAGAGTGTGCCGGACTACTGCATCAAGGATCTTCAAGGTAGAAGAAAGTTGCAAGTTTCGCGAACCAAAAAAAGGAATCAAGTTCCAGCTTCGACCTGGAGCAACAATCACCACAAGAATCAACCAAGGACAGCCAGGCTCAGCCAAGCTCAGCCAGGCTCGGCCGCCAGGCTCAACGGGTCCTTCTTGGTGATGGAGTTACAGGCGGACTCTGCCTCGTGCAGGTAGGGCAAGGCCTTGTCAAGCTCCACTTGGGCTGCTTGTTTCTCACCTGCGGCCATGGCTTCACATGTTTTTTTTAGAATAGGGGTACCCGGGGTACCCCCAAAAGTGGTTGGTTCAGAATATCGCGGTAGATGAATCATATGAATCATATGAATCATATTGGATGATTTGGCGGTACCTCTATTTTGAGAAACCATCACATGTTTCTCCCCGAAGGTTGGAAAATCGACTTGGGAAAATCCTGGAGAAGCTGCTTGTCTTCACTGATCACTCCACCAGCTTTGAAAGCTACGAAACAAAAACCACCCAAGACTCTGATCTCGTGTGCGATATTGGATCCTTCATAGAAACTGTTGTGGCATAGCTTCACGGGAAACCTTTCACACTGCTGACTTAGTGTTAGAATGTTCATGTCATGTGCTACAATGATAAACCCATATCCTCCAGCTTGTACAGAACGACAGATCTGTAGTCACACTCAGGAGACGTCATACGAAACCAACAAAAACCAAGCAAACAATCAAACAAAACCAACCAACCAACTAACCAACTAACTAACTTGCGAAGCTACAAAGTACTCTAAAGTACTACCAACCTAAGACCCGGCCACACCGAAGTAACTGGCAAAGTCTTTTGTCTCCAGGCACCTGAGCCAAAGTGCAAGTAGCACAGAGGCAAAGTAAGTACGGAGTACGCGCAGGGCAAAAGTGCTGTATGTTTCGCACGCCCCCTTGGATCAAAGTATCACTTCTGATCCACACCAACTAATTAAAGTAGTTAGACTACTAGTCAAAGATTCCGGGAAAAGTTGAATCCTGACTCAAGACAAAAGTTTGTTTTCGATTTCTGCTGAATTCTCAAAGTCTTGGAAACTACCATGCATAAAAGTATTGGCAAGGTATAGCGCAACTAAAGTTGCATGCTTCTAAAGTTCCTTGCAAGTGCAACAAAGTCACAACTACATATGGGTATAAAAGTGTCATGTGAATCTGTCCCATGGCATTAAAAGTCCAAGGATCACAATGACTGAAAGTGGCAAAAGTGTCAAACATGAGTCTGTACCATGGAAAGTGAATCCAAGTATCATGTTGACAGAAGTGCAAAACGTGTCACTGCAAACATTCACAAAAAGTGCAAGTGACAAAACTCGATGCCAAACTGAATGCAAAAGTGTACTGGACATGCAACTGACAAAGCGTCGATCTATGCAAAGTTCCAAACGAATTCAACTCAAACTAATTCCAAACGAAAAGTTGTCAAACGAATTCAAACTAAAAAAGTTGCAATGCCAACTGATGTCATAAACTTCTGAAGCAAAACAGCCACAAACAGAACAGAAAAAGAAAAAACCAAAAGTGTTATGACATCAAAGTGAGCTGAGCACTCAAAGTCGGGCTCTGAGAAAAGGTCTCATCAAGTCCCTTGGAATCCAACCATCATAGTTGGAAATTTCCAAAAGTAAATCTCTACGCACGATCAAGTGGCCAACGCGAGTCAAAAGTGGCATCTGCTGAGGAAGACGCTGATGCTCATTAAAGTTCGCGTTCAGATACAAGTTCAAATGGTGGGCCAAAAAGTTGTGAGAGCACGCAAGTTGTGCTATTCCACAAACTGAAAGTGCTGAGAGCGGCAAAGTGACCGGAGTCAAAGGTGTGGACCCTATTGCCATAAAGTGGTCCAAAAACTGGCGATTCCATATATGGAGAGAGTTGTTCTCCACCATGGAGGAAAGTAA
>VSDK01012688.1:485799-522423 GCA_009767595.1 Symbiodinium kawagutii | reverse complement strand
AACAACAACAACAACAACAACAACAACAACAACAACAACAACAACAACAACAACAACAACCACAACAGCCACCACAACCAGCGACAGCAGTCAATGTCAAACCGTCAGTTCAGCACCTTCGATCTTGGCAGCCTCTGCTTGGCATGCGGCCTTCTGGCCATTCACCTGGCGAGTCAGCTATGGTACCATCATGGCCCGCATCACGGTCGCAACGGTTGATCTACAGGGAATCAGTATGGATATGTATAGATGAGTGGGACCCAAGTGGGATAAGCTATAGAATTCGGCATTTGGCAATTCTCCTCGTTCTCATCGACGTTGGTGAGTGATAGTCCCTGTTTTCCAGCACTCTTGCCAGTGCGTTCAACACATGAGCAGAAATGCAGGATATCAGGGAAAGTCATGGTTTCGAGATCTGTTGTAAGGGAGACCCCATCTGCCTTCAACAGGCTGCCACACTGCTATATTCTGCTCATCTGTGCAACAGCAGTTATCATCCAAGAATTACATCAGTTGGACCATCCCAGCCATCCCAGCTGATCACAGCCATAAGCATTATATAACTACAGCATCAATCAAAACGATGAGCCTTTGCGACCAAGGGCTGGGAAATCTTGAGGCAGGCAATGACTGCGGGGCTGGAACATAGCAGCATAGCCAGGAGGCTTTTTCTGTCAACCGTATTTCTGAATCAGTACCAGGCCGGTTCCCCAAGATCAACCCTCCTTGGGTTGCCACAGGAACAGCTTGTTGACGGCACGATGCGAGACCCAGACCTGTTCAGCTTTCTTGTCTGCCTTTGCTTTCTCCGCCATCACCTGGTCGAGTGGTCAGAACAGGTCTTGCAGCTGTTGGGAATACCTGGTTGGATACCTGGTTGGGGGGTTGTCAATTCAACAGGGCTGATTTTAGGGATTAATAATAGCTGTTTCGTCAATGTTCACCATCCCAAATATGGGGAGTGGGGAGTGATCTTTGGGATGTTCACCAAAGCTACAGGGTTGGCGGGGTGATTCCCAAGGTGCTGTAACTTCCAAGTGGGCAAGCAGTGCCACATCACTTTGTTCTTGCAGCAAAGTAGACGGGCGGAGCTGTTGGTGCATGCCGGTGTGGTGGATGAGCCTGTCTTGTGGGTCACTTCAAGCTGTTGATGCCATCGAAAATTGGACGAGTGTCTGACAAAAAGACATGAGTCTAGGAACCCTTTGAGGTGTGCCGAAGCTGCGTTTATATCTGTTCGTTCCCGACACAAAATCTCATCAGCAACTTTGACCACCAACTTTTAATCTGGATATAGTCTGACCTAAATATTTGCCAACCAGTCCTTTTCTTTTCATTGGAGAGGTGGTAAGCAAAACAATGTGTTGCGCAAAATACTTGTAGTAGTAACTACCATAGTTGTCGTTGCTACCGCAATAATGTCGCTGTAACAGAACTCTCGTTGTGGCAACCACAAGCACCACATTTGCTTCTGCAACACATGCCGCACAAAAACAGGGGCCAGCCTTCTCCAGCAAGGCCGTGGTCTTCTTCTCTTCCGCCCTGAGAACCACGTCTTGCTCTTTCAATTCAATCTGGCGCGCGCACCATGGGATCTAGGAATTGATCTACTCCGGCTGCAAACCAATGCGTTGGGTGGCTTCATCAGGGACACCAGTTATCATCTCTATCCAAGAATGAAGATCAATTTCAGGTTGCAAGTGACCCACGGAATCCGCGGCAATGCTGCAACTGTGCTTGAGAAAAAGTGTTTTACCATGTTTTACCCACCATGTCCAAATAAGCAGCACTGGGAAATCCGTCTGCAGCTGGGACCCCGAAGCAACCCTCAGATGCATGGCTTGGCCTTCAACTTCTCGACAAACTCAGAGGCCTGCACGTGACCGCTGCGCAAGGCTTGCGTCAACGGTTGAACCGATTCAGCCCCAATAAGTGTAACCGTCAACTGTTGCCCCAATCAAAATCGGAAACTCGGAGTGTAACTGTCAAAGAAGTGTATGTTCGTGAGCTGAGTAGTTGACCGAAAACGGGTGCCCAAACCAACCCTGTTGAAGCACCAAGAGAACTAACAGGCTCCGCCGCTCGCAAATCTGAGCGATCCACCCGGCTTCTGAAACCTTTTGGTTCAATTGGTGATGACCCCCAGTAGCTTCTAGTGATTCTAGTGGTGGATGAAGCACCTGTTTTAAAAAAAGAACACTCCTCGGAGTTTTTGACAACAGCGCTTCCCCACTTACCCTTGGCCCCGCAACCATCCACGAGCGCAACGGTGAAATGGTTTGTACCCCTCAACGTGGAGCTGTTTGCTTGCGGGTACATTGGCATCAGATAAGCAATCATCTTAGTTATTTTATGTGATTTCAATGATTAAGTAATGTAACATGAGTCATTCTGAGTCTATTTAATGGTGTTATTCTCCCAGGTTTACTGGTCATACACCTAGGCTTAAGGCTTTTGCCTGGATCTTGGTATATCCCCACATCCTTGCTTATTGTTTGGTATCGGTCTTTGTCGGGTCCACTTCACCAATCATGAATTAAATACCGATCCACAACAATAGATGAACCACCATCTTCCCACAGAAGATCTCACCTGCGTGGTTCCTGAGCACTTTATGGGAGGTTCTGAAATGAGCTCTTGGTAAATAGATGGTACAAGTAGTGATTAGTAGTGGTTGATGGTGGTTGATAGTGGTTTATTCACGGTAGTTGGGAGGAATCTGACGTCAATTTTGGTTTCATATAGACATAAGTTCCTGCAAAAAATGGATTACCCCACCACCTGGACTATGTTGCGATGCTGACCCTGTTGGATCACCCTGGTGGCCCAGCTGTTTGGTTCAAAGGCAGTAAGAACTGTCCATCCTGAGCTGTGTGCCTCTCTATCCATCCATCCATCCATCCATCCATCCATCCATCCATCCATCCATCCATCCACCTATGCTGATGCCTATCGGGCCTATCGATAGACATGAATATCTATGTATGTACATAGATCTACATCTACCAATACTTGGAAAGACATCCAGCCACGACAGTGGTTTCCTGTCCAAGGTGCCTCCTTCAGCTTCTGCAGACCGACGTTCACACTCCTCTCCTGCACATTGATCTCCTCGTACTTGACAGTCTCGGCGTCGATGTTGCATGGAGTGGGGTGAACGCTGGTATGGGCAAATTGGCTCAAACGGAGGTGCTGGGGTTGGGGGAGCTCCCAGCTGCTGACACCGGTTTGAATTTGAAGACAGAGTGATTCGGCCGGGACCTTGACCTGTGACCAGTTCGAGTTTGGGGGCATGACGCATGGATTAGTTGGTTGCGCGGGCACATCGGAAACATGGCAGGCATGATGTGGATTGGGGGGCTGGGCTAGGCTGGGGCATGGATACACCTCACGAAAAAGGGCACTGATGGTGTCGGTGGTGAGGGGCACGCTGACTTGGGTCCACACGTATAGTACCTTGTAGAAGTCGATGAGGCACAAGAAGCTCTTCGGGGTCACATAGACGTTCTTGCGCATGCCTCGGCCATTTTGGGGGATGACAGATGCATCATTAGGTTGCCACTTCACCCGCAAGAATTGAATTTTGTGTAGGGTGACCAGTGGTCAAAAATGAGGGTGATGATTCTGACCCAACTATTTCAGGGCTTATCGTTTATCAACTGAATACCATCACTTGCCACTGGGACACTCACATCTTCAGTGCACGATTGCAGGACGGCCTAGCTCCCTGCCAGGCAAACGCCCCAAGTCATCTCAGCCACCAAACACTTCTTGTTGTAGATGAAAGTGTTGGCTTTTGATCACTGCATGTACCATGGCTATGGCTTTTGATCACCAGTCGAAACTCCCCACTGCCGGGTCGGACCCCCGGACAGGATCCCCAAGGCTCCCCCACGCTGGTAGTAGACTTCACAGAGGTCTCTCGTCAAGGCTTGGAAACTGCCCGTAAGGGCGAAGAGCCTGCCCTTGTCCTGTTCGCTGCAGTCCAACCTCAGTTTCCAAGTGGGATTTTGTTCGCATGGAAAATGACCAAGAAATATCACCATGGTTGATGGATATCGATTGATCTTACCTTAATCCCAAAAGGATATGATATTAGCACGAGTTATATGTATAAAATCATCATCGACCTATGTTTGATCGAAACCATTCTCAACAAATCTCAACCGTTCTCAATCACTAACCATTGCCCATCCAAGCCATAGCATCACTGGATTTGTTCATAGCATCTCAGAGATGGCCAGCAGGGACTCATGCTAGCATGTCTCGCAGAAAAGCCTCTAGTATGGATAAATAGCATTGTTCATGATAGAAGTTGCTATGTTAATCATGATAAATAGCATTGTTATGATGAACAGTTCTCCTGATAGAAGTATGTCATTTAAGGTTGTTAGCAGGAGAACTGTTAATCGTTCAGTATGGTGAATTAGCGTTGATACACTTCTGGAGGTGTACGAATCAAGAGGAGTACCAATATTGTTGCTCCAGAAGAATGTGTTATGTAATCAATGAATAAGGCCATTGGCAATATTCGATGTTAGCATTCATGGGTTGCAATCTTGCTGGATCATTCCAGAAGCATTATCTAATCATGGGTTGATAATTGTTGTCTAATGGCTAATGATATAGTAATGATGGTGAATTAATGATGGAACAATCACCACCAATTAATGACAACAAAAAAAGTGGAATATAGTTGTCAAACTTTCTTCAATTGCTAACAAACCACCCAGGTTTTACCAGCTCAACAGCTGATGATTTGCAGCTTGCTGATGTACATGGATCTCTCATGGCTTTTCGATGACCAGGGGTACTAGGCTATGCTCTTTGTTGCACTCAGGTTGGGCGCCGGGTTCTCGAAAAGAAACGAGCGACTAACAGTTGGGCCAGGCCAGCTGCTCAATTCATGACACAGCTGTTCCTCTCCTGCACATGTTCCGTCTCCACCGTTGAAATCAGATCCAGTCCGTTCTTCATCACATGGGAAAATCGGTCAACCATTTATCGGTTGCGCATCGGTGCCGAAGTGGTTTTCATCAGCTGTCAACCTTCAATGGAAACAAATAACCATGAAGCAGCCAATGGTTAATCAACTAATCAACCATTAACCAACCAAGTGGTTAGTTAACTAGTCAACTACTCAACTAATCAACTACTTGGTTCAGCCATTGGCCAATCAATTAATCAACTAACCATTAGTTAATCAGCTAATCAACTAATCTATCAGCTACAACTGGTGTTGGTTCATGGTTGCTTCCTGGCTGGCCGTACCAAGGCGCTTGTAGGTGCTCAAGAATGCGCTACTCACCGCCACCAGGGCAGCTTCCGGCCATGGCATGAACCTCGGAAAGGAGAGTTGATGACATGCTTGGTGCTTGAACCACCCGTTTTAATACTCGTTAATGGTGGTGAATACAGGTTAGAACAGGTTAGAATGGTCAGAATTAACATTTAGAACAGGTTATTGTTAATGGTTAGAATGGTTAGTAATGATCATTTTTCTGCTTGGTGGTTGAACCAACCCTATGAAAAATGTTTGTCCAACCGACCATTTGTCAATAATTACTTGGGAAAATAAAAAATGTAAAGAAACTGCCAACCAGTGACTGATGGTCCTGCCGAATCGATGGTCAAGTCATGATGAATTGATGGGTTCATGGCCAATTGATTGTGAATGATGGCTGATCATAACCGCTACAACGGCAGGGGCGAGTTCAACTTGGAGAACCAATTCTCTTCTTGCACCGCTAAGCTTGCAAAAAGTGAAGGGAAGGCGTCAAGAGAACATTGCGGGATGGGGACCATTTTGCTGGGACCCGTCCACCCCGTAGAAAGTCTGTTGGGTCTGGTATGGAAGTGTGGCCCAACAAAGTCCAGCATGTTCGATTCGGGAATACCTCACTCGTCTCGATGTCTCCTGTGCCATTAAGGTACTGGCAAAGGATTTGTCTGACACTTCAGAAGTGCCTGCAAAGTTCATCAAGTTTTTAGTGGTTGATGAGGTCCCCATGGCTTAGAAGGAAACCTGTCAGTCCAGTAGTGGCTTCTCGCCTAAAATGTGAGCAGATTGGTGCTTTGATTTGCCACGGCCAAGTTCGACTCACGCCCACATGCTCGGACACGAAGATCCCTTCACTGTTTCAACTTCTTGTCGCAGCAAAAGTCCACCAGCTGCTTGATTCTCTGGATGCTGAATGCTGAGTTCTGCGATTGTGCAATGTTCATAGTTGACAATTGACTTGAGGTGTTATCAAATTTCGCGCAAGGACTGTAATACTTCTTCGGGGAATGGACGAGTGATAGTCGCTGCAAATAATCACGGACTCTTCTCGGCAAATAGTTTGCTAGATAAACAATAACCACTAGCCGCCTACAACCTAGACCCATATGAACCGGTCAATATCGCAGTCAATGCTGTTCTCCTCATCATCAGCATCATCATCATCATCATCATCATCATCATCATCATCATCGTCCTCATCGTCATCATCATCATCATCATCATCATCATCATCATCGTCATCATCATCATCATCATCATCATCATCATCGTCATCATCATCGTCACCATCACCATCACCACCATCAGCATCATCGTCATCATCCTTGGATCAAAATCATCACCATCATCACCATCCTTTGAGCCAAGGTCCACTCATCCCCCGACCTACCAGGAGAAGCCCAGGGGCCAATTGATGTTCACCGTGAAGACTGCGGGGAACTTCTGTGCTCGAATCGGGAACTTTGCATTGACCTAACATTCGTGCAGCTGGAGACCTGTGGTGAATCATGGTAAGCCTTATACTAACCACGGGTAACCACAGTTGTATGCACTACCACGGCTGCCTTTGGTTACCTGTTAACCAGGCTTATAAACCCCAAGTGGTAATGGCTATGAGCCCCTGTAAAACCCTGGTAGCCGAACAGGCGGTCGCATGTGACTACCAGCTGTTGGTCCCTTTATTTCTGGAGCTGCTAATAATGGTAGGAACCAGAAATGATTAGCAGCTCCAGAAATAAAGGGACCAACATTATTAGCAGCTAAAAAATAAGAAACAATTAGGTTAATCATAAAATCCATCAAAGCTTGTTATTCATAAGCCTCATGATTAAACATGTTCTAATAGATTGGTGTGTAAAGCTTTTGTAATGGTCAATGAGCAACTCAACAGATTTGGGTCTCAACAAGCACCTGGACTCTGAACCAACAAAGGCTGACCCCCTTGGACCTGTTGGAAGGTCCCCTTTGTCTAGGCTGCAAATCCAATCGTCCAAGGGATTGATTTAGGACCCCAAATGCAGCAAACCATGATCGTTGTTCAATAGTGGTTGCTGGGTGCACCCCAATCATTCAATGATGTACCCCAATGAAATGAAGACGTACACAGGGGAAGCCATCATTTCGATCTGTTCACTGTGTACCCATCCCCTGATCCCTTTCGGATGCTTGGTGTTAGCTGTGGATCCCAAATTGTGACTGGATTCGGTAGGATTAACCAGCTTGTAAACCATCATGAATCGTGAATCATTTGCAAATCATCTTTAACCATTGGTTATCTAGGCATTATTTGACCATTGGCCGCCAGTGATTGAAGCATTGATAATTAGCATTGATTAACCATGTTTAATCATGATTAACCAACCCCTATCTGTGGATTCACCCCCAAACCGCCAGCGCCTTTGTAGCCTTGCCACGGGGGAGAAGCACAAACAGATGTGCAAGTTGTCCCGGAGACGATCCATGAGGTAGTTGTACATGTTCAACAAGTTCTCCTGGTCAGCCGTTGATCCACCCTGGTTGACTGCTCAAGGATGCTTGACAAGCATGGCTCCGCCAAGTTGGTTTCTGAGTCAAAAAAGCAACATCTCAGCGAGTCATAGTATATGGGTGCCCCATAGTGACAAAATGAACGCAGCACAAGCATGACGCAGGTTGCATCATGCGATTCCAAGGGTCCAGCTCATTCGCTGCAAAGTGCGCTAGCGCTCCGTTTATGGTAGTCGATGGGCAGCAATGAACCAATCATTCCCGGACCAATGATTTATGGTATGGGTGGTGGTCATCTAATCATAGCAATAAATAAATATGAATAGATCATCCATGATAGATAATAACGCTCGGTTCATGGTGGTCATTCATGTCATGAGACCAAAAACTTTAGGGACCTCGTTCAAATTAACTATTCGATGATGATGATGATGATGATGATGATGATGATGATGATGATGATGATGATGATGATGATGATGATGATGATGATCAATGATATTTCCATGATATCGGTTGGAACTGCCATCTACTGACAACCATATTCCATCAGTAATGGATCATGAGAAATCCCAATCTTCCAAATAGTTGTGGAACCATGGTCAATACTCTGCTTGGCATTACGTTCATCCAACTACCCACCGATTGGATGATTACTGTTCCCTACTGTTGACAACCATAAATAGAGCAATATAAAACAAGACCATAGCTCACATATGAGCCATTGTCCCTGTTTTCATGTTTGTCCAACAACAACGGGATTCATGATCCACGCTGTTGTCCCTACTATCTATGAGTTGATTGACAACCCATCACGTCTGTTAATCATTAACTGGTTGGATAATGCTATGAACTGGTTAATGATGTCCTTAGTGATTACCATGGTTAATGGTTAATGATTACTATCATGGCAGTTTATACATCACGTCTGGTGGTGGCGATCCCAAAGGCAGCCTCGCAGGAATCCGCAGGAAATCTTCGGCTTCATGGCTCGGCTTTCCGCTCATCCCAGCTCGCCATGTTTGCGAGTTCATTTCTTGTCCAGTTGAAGGGAATCCCTGAAGGAATCCATTTCCACAAACAGCAGGGCTCAAAACACCTAGAAAACAAAGATCCAAAAATTTCAAAATTCAGACTCCATGCTCGCATCATGAGATGGCAACTCGTGATTACACTGACCCGCTTCTGTGAGTAGTGGACCAGTTCCTGGCTAGGACCCAAGGTAGGCTCCTCCATGTTGGGATTGTCCTTGACAAAGTCATTGCGCACATCGCCACACATCGCATCCTTCTCATCCTTCGCGAAGAGGCCAACGACTTCTCCTGTGCCCACCCTCGAGAGAGATTTCCCGGCCGTGAAGGTCTTAATCGTCTAATGACTCACGATCATCAGCAGCTGTTCCAACTGCTACCATCCAAAAAACTTTGATGTGGAAAAAAAACATCGTGGATGTTGATGATTTACCTGTTGGACATGCCGATTGTGGACTGGTTCAATCCTAGTTTCTTAGGTATTCCGCAGATTCTGATCATCCCCGATGTGTTGTACGGATTGGACTGAACGAAATATGCTAAGCAAGCTTGCCGAAGATGGTTGGATGAAACTTGCCTCAACTGACGTCTGGCCACATATGACATGCATAGTGTGTCCCACTTTTCATATGAGCATGATGTATGCACTCACCTTGGAGTTTTGAGCCCACTCTACAACAAAATTCAGTAGCTTAAGCCAACGTTGAAATCCAATAGGTTTACCCACCTAGAGCCTGCCAACGACCAGCTAGGTCTCGCAGTGTCCACTTGTTCCGGCAGCACACCCACCCCTTCCGTGTATAATCTACATGCATATGTTTATGCGCACACATGGATGTGCAGAATTATTGGTATGCTAATATTCCGGTACACCCAACCACCATTAGCCAGGCAGTATTGACATACATGTGTATACTGTATACATCCATGAAGATTGCTCTATGCTGTTCACAGCAGTGTCTCCCAATGCCCGTGCCTGTGGCCAAGAGCGAGTTCCTTAGAACAACCCCGCTGAGCTTAAAGCTTGGTGTGGCTAGGCACAGGAAGCGAGGCCCCTAGTTCCAAGTTGGCGAACTATGGTAAACCATGGTAAACCTACCTAACAAACTAGTCGTATCTAACATAATTGGCCCTTACCCTAGATTAAAAACAATGTAGCTGACTGCGGGGACCCCAACTTGCATGGTTAGCTCAGCATAGTTGCGCCAAAATACCAAGAGGGAGGGAGAGGTTGTCACAAAGCTAAGCCTCTGTGGCTGAGGTACCAAAATCAAGTGATTGACTAGAGCAGCGGCAACAGCCCCGCTGGATTGGATAGTTTCCGGCTGACATGTGAACAGCTGGGATCATCATCGTCGTCGTTGTCGTCGTCGTAACCTCACCATAATCATCATAATCATCATAATATGTTTCAATGATGGGAGAAGATCCTCTGAATGAACCGGTATCAAGAGGGGACTAGATGGGTTTTTCACCCTGGTTTTTGAAATCTTCTCCAAACGAGCCGACCTCAAACAAGACGTTTATCTAAATGCTCTGCAGCCTGGCAAGGGATTTTGAAGGTTTTTTCCCAGGCTTTGCAAAAATGTAAAAATTGAAATAATTTTAAACCCAGGTTGTGCGTTTGTGCAACCCTTGCAAAGCCATGTGGTTCATAAGGATTCCTATGCTGTTGACCATTCGCCACAGGGTGGCAACTCGCCAGGTGCCATTCCTCGCATCCAAGGCGCATGTATTCCAAGAAGCCCTGGGCAGCGGGTGATGCAGCTGTGATTTGACTTCCACAGAACTGGTTCAGCGGTCCCATGATGTTCTTCAAATGCGTCGATGTACCATAGATATCTACCTACCTATCTGTCTGTCCACACAGGGGTGTTTCTCTAAATAGGGGTACCCCCCAATCATCCTTCATTAGCCATTTATAGTCATAAACCCACCATTTTTGCAGTTCCATATTTTAAGGAACAACCACATAACGATGTAGATATGCATACTTCAACGCCGGTCTCGTCTTGCTTGCATCGCCTATAATTAACAGTTTCTTCTGGAGGTCTGAGGTCTAGACATCTCCACTTTTTTTGTTCGGGGATATCTCTGTATAACCAAAAAACAAAGTCTATTTCAATAGAAACCATCATTGTTGGCACCGTTCCCTGAGGATCTGTCAAGTTCTACGTCTCGAGCATCATATCTGTTCCCCCGCGTGAATTCTCATTGATTAACTCTAAGAATCCAGCCGCCCGAAGATTCCCCACTGAGGTGACCGCCCTCATCAGCCACCAGCCATTTCTGTCAAATCACAATAGATTCAACCAAGAAGTACTAAGAATCAAACAAACAAACCACGTTCATGACTGATGATATTGCGAGTAATCATCTATAACCTTTCATATCCCTTCATGATATTGTTTTTGCATCAGCACAATGATAAGCCCTCACCAGAACGCAGCCCAGCTGGCCTCGCTCTTGATCTCCGCATCTGTGAAGATGAAAGTCACACTTTCACCCTTCACACCGGCACGAATGCACAAGGCTTTCAGGTCTTCAAACAACGCATTGTCGTTGTAGGTCTTCGTAATGGTGATCCTTCAGCGACAAACACACCAACGTTGGACAACTGGCGCTTGGGGAGTCCACAGAGCATCCCAATCACCCGGTGGTCGACAGGGAATCCCACGCTGGTCATGTGGGACGCTCCCTGGCGATGTGCATGGAGATAGATGGAGAATGTGATTGAAATAGATCTGAAGGTGCGAGTATGCTTATTTATGTATATATCTATATATGTGTAGATAGATAGAACGATACATATAACATATATGTGTATGTATATGTCATATGTCATAGGTCATATGTCATATGTCAGATGTATGTATGTGTCTAGGTGTACTGTATGATCAAGCAAAGGAGCGCATGTAGATATCAAGAATAGATACACCTGGGATTTACACCAACACAATACAGGCACGTTCAATCGACTTTGCGAATCACCCAGTGGCTGGAAGGCATAGTGAGCAGATGTGAAGGCAGCCAGCCTGACGTGGTGAACAGCAGAGGAAACCTGTGACCAACAGTTCACCGTTTCGCTGGACAAAAAGGTAGCTGTTTCCGAAACCGGGGTAATAATGGGACAATAATGGCATAAGAATGGTTGATAATGGTTTGTAATTAGTGCTCATGGATGACTAGTGGTGAATAATTGAAAGAAAGAACAAGCACCAACTGGTTCGTGGTTGAGCTTACGGTGGCCGGTAGGATCGTGAACAAGAAAACCCAGCAGTCGAATTGGCATACTGGCTCCCTTCAGACACAGCAATGCCGAATCAAGGCCACAGCAAAGCCATATCCTTCTCATTCACTGGCTCTTTTTGTATCTGGGCTGATCAACCAGTTGATCGGAAGCACTCTGAGCTGACAATCAGTCATTTGAATAAAGGGGAGTTACATATTGCAAATGTTGTTCAAATTGCTAAGCTTGCAAAACCTTGCGTTTCCTTGCATCACCTTGCATCACCTTGCCAATTATTCAAAAAACTATTGCCTAACCTTGCGGCAGGATGTTAAGTTCTCCATCAAGCGGCCCACGTAGAACACTGGAACGAGCCAACTCTGACTTACCAGGTTCCCCTGCTGAAATGGGCACCTTGCCGGCACCCTCCAAGCCTTGCCAAAGACTGCTTGCCGCTACCACCTACGCCCACCAGCATCGCACTGCCACGCTTCTGCTGAATTGTGCCTGGGAGCCAGTGGAAAGGTGAGACAGTCAGGGGGCCACTAGATCTTGGTTAATGATGGTGAATCATCGTGAAAGAAACGGTTCATTGATGACTTGATGATGCATAATGCTAGGTTAATAATGGTCAGTTGGCGCAAACGATAGTTGAACACTGTTTCTTGATAATTAATTGATGGTGAATAATGCTTAATTGGTGTCTAATATATGGGTCATTCATGATTCTCAATGGTTGATAATCATGCTTCATAATGGCTGACCCTTAAACAACGTTCGGTACTGCCTCAGCAAACCAACCACAAATCCATTGCTTGGTGAGTGCACATGTTTTGGATCAACCAATCCCAGCTGAAGATTTCCCAAAACTGTTGATTCGACGGGTTGGTCTGTTGGTAGTCCTGGTGGGATCTGTTGGTTGATCTAACTTAGCAAATAGATCAACCTGAGTAGAATACATCAACTATCTAGGTTTGGCAGTCCTGGTGGTTCATAGGTGATCTTCGGTCAGTAGTTTGGTGGTTCATAGGTAGTCCTGGCGGTTTCAAGCCACCTAGGTTGGTCCTCGGTTCGCTGTCCTGGCCAGTGGTTTATAGGTTTCCATCATCCGGCCAGCCACCCAATGTCCGCTGCGCCGATCCTTCGGAAATGATGGGATATATGGCTGTTTGTGACCGGATCCCTACACCACTGAATATTCCCAGAGGAGTCGGCTGATTGCCGAGCTGCTGGCATGTTCAACTACCAAACCTGCGCTATATGTGGCCAATAGTTCAAATATTCACCCTTTAATGCTGATTGCTGGTACCCTACAATTAGCTATGATTTATCCATTAAGCAAGTACCAAAAATCTACTACTTATCGAACGAATGTATTTACGAATTGGCCATGTTCATTTACCAACCATTAATCACCTAATGATAGACCCACCACCTTATTGTCATAAACGAAATCATCATTATAGTCAACCACGATCATCTCTAGTACATCCATTATAATCAACATGTCTTAACCACCACCACCACCACCAGCATCATCATCATCATCGTCGTCGTCGTCGTCGTCATCATCATCATCATCATCATCATCATCATCAGCATCATCATCATCATCATCATCATCATCATCAGCATCATCATCATCATCATCATCATCATCATCAGCATCATCATCATCATCATCATCATCATCATCAGCATCATCATCATCATCATCATCATCATCATCAGCATCATCATCATCATCATCATCATCATCATCAGCATCATCATCATCATCATCATCATCATCATCAGCATCATCATCATCATCATCATCATCATCATCAGCATCATCATCATCATCATCATCATCATCATCCTCATCATCATCATCATCATCACCATAATCCTCATCATCACCATCATCCTCATCATCCCCATCATCATCACTCACCATCATCATCATCATCCTCCTCATCCTCATCATCATCACTCACCAACCATTCACCAACCATTCACCAACCATTCACCTTGCCCCCGTTGCCATCACCGCCCAGCACCGCCCAGTGACGGTTGATCTTCATCAAGTGCTGCATCGCTTCATCGAAGAGCACCAGCTGCATGGCCTGACCAACGACCCACGGGGGCCGGGCTGTGCATCAACGACGAACGGGGGCCGGCGGATGGTGGCCAACGGGGCCCGACGAACTAACGGGTCCTTAACGAGGTGAACTGATGGTTGATTGATGGTAGTTGGTTGGAAGTTGTGATGGTTAACTGATTGTAGTTGGTTGGAACGTTGGTAGTAGATGGTGGTTAATGGTGGCAAATGGTACGACTGATGGGGGTCAACTGATGGTGAACTGATGGTAGTTGATTCAAAGTTAGTGATTGTTTACGATGATTAGTGATTGATAATGGGGTGATGGTTCGTGATGACAAATGATAGTTTATTAATGTGTAGTGAATGATGTGTACCTGATGGTTTGATGATGGATGAAAGAGCATGACGATAGTTCATCGAAGGAAGTTCAGCTTAGAAGTTAAAATTCCAATTTATGGAGTGTTGCAACAGCTAGTCCCAAAGGAGATATGTCTAGAGAAACATGCCCATGTGTCACAGACAGGAATGACTTAAAATGCTGTGCTTTTCAATAGCTTCGTTCTCCGGGATGCAAAAAGATCGGCTCCCTAAAACGGAAAAATGGTAGGCGTGGAAAATGGCACGCGGCTGTGACACGAAATACATTTCGAAGTCAGAATCTTCAAAACTGTCAGCTTCAGATCACTGGTGAAAGTTCACATGTTGAAAGTTCAGCGCACACTGCTGTGGCACGAGGCGCCAAGTTGCAGAATCGCTTATCGAAGTGTCAACTCCAGAGCACTTTTTGAAGTTAAGATGGCGAAGGCATGAAAGCACCACATGTTTGCGACAAATTTGACATCAAAGCGTCGAAAAGATGGTGGGGATAGAACAATATCAGGGCAATGGACGGCTAATCGTACTTGCCAAAAATAGAATCTACATCCCACCTAAGGACTTTGATAGACTGTTAGCAAAGGGATACCTCTTCCATCCTCCGCTATTCTTGGACCTTGCTCCAGGGGCTAACATTTGCCTAAGAATTGGAATAGTTGGCTGAGGGGCAACTTGGAGTGAATTCTTACTGCAGTTTGATGCGTGAATCTTCTGCATTCACTGCACAGCGGCTCCTTTTCTCCAACCATTCAGCTTGCTTGAACCCCAGCAGGCTGCTAGTCCCAATGTCATGGAAATGACCTGCTGCTTCTTTGCGCAGGGCTTTGTTGTAGACTCTTCAAGAGCCAAAGTTCACTTCATTGCTGACATCATCCTAAACAGCTAGCTCTGAGTACGAACGGATCTCAGGCTGAAACTCCAGCTTGCACATCCCCACTCTACCTGAGTCTCCATTTCGGACCTTCTTCACTTGAAGCTCAATCGCTCTGGTGGAACCCACCGATGGGTCCCGATTGGGGCGAACGATGTAGAGGCCTTTGTCGCATTTGTTGTTCCAGTGGGCCGAACCCTGCAAGTCATACAGGCTAGTTGGGCCATTAGCCACCTGAGATCCCTTGGTAGGATGCACCACCACCCAAATGCAGACCTTGTACTTCTTCGCAAACTGCTGGAGCTTTGTCATGTACCTGCTGACCATCTCTGTCTCAGTAAAGTCGATTCCAAGGCCCCGTGGGGATGTGATGTTGTTGTAGGGATCAATGATGAGCCCCTGCAAGCTGCCCTGCTCAGCTTCCCTTGCTGCTCTTCTGAGGATCTGCTCCAAGTCCAATTCCTCCGAAAAGTCCGCCACTCGTGGAAAATGTTCACCGATCCACGAAGCCTCCTTCTTCAATGCGTCATCATCAAGGTCCTAACTTCAAAGTTGAACCACAGCTGAACAGCTGAACAGACAGCACTTTGTGTTTTTTTTGTGCGTGTCAAACTGGTCAATGCCAATATTAGCGTATATCGCGTGTACAAACTGTATTCACATTGTTTACATCATTGAAAAACATGGGATCTCATATCCTCACATGGTATCATACTAATTGTGCCATATCACATCGTAGATCATGGTATGTTACTTCATGATTTGATGTTACGTTGTGTTAGATGGTACCTCATACGGAATCCTATCAATATTGTATCATAAACAATTCTATTGCATCATGCCATGATCACATCCAAACATGTCATATATCGCATTGTAGAAAGGACGTGTCAGGTTGAACCATCGCCATGGCGGCCGACATGGCAGACAGGCCTTGAAGTTGGTCTTGGTCTTCTTCTCCAGGAGCTGCAGGGTCAACTGGTCGGGTTTGTGCTCAAAGTTGCAGAGACCCGTCCTCCATCCGTGCTGCTCTGCCAAATTCATCGCAAGGGACAGGAGGAACTCGCTCTTGCCACTGCCCGGCTTGCCCGAGACCACGGTGACCTCTCCACGCACCGGTCGAGCAATGGAGTCGAAGGACTCATATCCAGTGGAAACGCCTGTCTCGAACTCCGAGAGCTCACCACGGTTGTACCTTTGGACTTGCTCAACCTGCTCGATGAGCTTCTGCCTGGCTCGAAGATGGGATCTTCGAGCCTTGGAGATCCACGGCAAGGCCAAGGCAGGCAACGTCATGGCCACGCACAGCGGCACACGAGCACGACCACTGGGAGTGCCTGCAGCTGGAGCTGCTATCAGCGGCTTCCAGCATTTCCAGCCCGGCAAAGGCACCGCGGTTGACAGGTCCATGGCCACCGAGGTCAAACTGACGAAGTTCGCTGAGCCCAATCTCCTTCTGAGCCAAAAGCGTCGAGTTTCGCAGAGTCTTTCGGACCTTTGTACCCATTCATCAGTGAAATGACAGAGAAAAAACTAAGACCTGCTGTGTGGGACCTGAACTTGGAAAATGGTGGACCAATTGAGACATCTTACGGCAAATGTGAGCATTGCTGAGCATTGCTGATCATTGCATCCGGCCGGCTTCTCCGGGCCTTTGCAGGATAGGCTTCATTGTACTTGCCCAGATAGTAGTAGGCCTCGCGTCAGAAGACCATGACTGACTCTCCAAAACAATCACTGCGAAATCCCCTTCGCGGTCTCCATGTTTCCAAATTCAACACTTGGCAAATGGTCGACTGCCTCATACGTACATATGATTTGGTTTTGTCCACAATTGGTCTAGTTTCCCTGTCCATAATGATTGTTCTTGGTGGGCTCACCACCCACGGACAGCCATATCGAGCCGTCCAAAAATCCATCGTCCGAGCCCACCCGGAGGATGGTGGTTCAGCCGGACACCCGTGAAAAACAGATCGCAACGGTCGCCCTGGCCTTTCCCTTGACCGTCTCCCATTCAGCTGGTTCGTAGATCTTGGGCGCACCTGGCTGTAGGATCAACTCACGAGTCTTTGTGCATCGGTGCATCGCCGTGGTACCAAGTTGTGCATCGTGGGTCATTGCTGACGTTCAACTGGCTGTGGGTCAAGGCTTTAACCAACCAGCTAATGGGAGATTTCCACCAACAAAACTATAGGAAAAACAATGGTTAATAGTGGGGGAACCAAGGTACAGGGTTTTGACCCATAGCCAACTGATTAAGAGAGAGAGAGAGAGAGAGTGTTATGCCGAGATTGAGTCGCGGGTTTTTTCACCCCAAAAATATCTGCAAAGAAAGGTAGTGAGACATCAGGACAGCCTATTCGGCGGCTGAACACTGTTGATGTTTGTATACATCTAGCAGCTCTTCATCATTATTGATCAGTACATAGAAGCATTATCACAAGCATATTTTTCTCCAGTTATTCATCATTGTGTCCATCAGTACATAATCGTATCGTATTACTTAAACATTGTAATTCTTACAGCCAGGAAGAAATGCGGAAGTCACTTTGCTGATGCCCAGTCTTTTGAAGCTTTCAATGAACCGCAAATCGACTGTGGGACAAACTTATTCAACCATCATTACCCAGGCCGTGCTCTGACTCACACCACGGTTGTTGGGGCCTTTCTCTTCGCCCGTTTCATCATCAAACTCGATGTCCCGCAAAAAGTCGGCATACCATTCCTCAGCAAACATCTGCGTTCTGCCGTTCACCTGCAGATGAATAAGGATCTATACACCACAATGGTCCTAGATGTTTTAAGGATCTATACACCACAATGGTCCTAGATGTTTTTGCTTGAAAAATCTACCGGAAACCCCTGTATTTGGCGGCTTAAACAAGGGTTTCCTGTAGATGTTCCATCAACCAACCCATGTGAAATAGGTGGTGAAAACCCCTACAGGACTGCACCTGCAGATATGGGGAGTTCTCAAATGTTCTCAATAAACCTGTGTAGCCGCAATATTTTGTCTGAATCGCTTCCCATGTCTACTTCTTTGGAGTATGCTTGGCTGGGGGCGTACCCAACGATGCTTCCGGAGGAACAGGACACAACAACGATGGTTTCCAGCATGCTGCTTCGAGATGGTTAATAATGCTGTAGTTAGTAACATGCAGTAATGGGATGCAATAGTTAATTGACCATCAATACTGGTCGACTATAATGGTTCATGCTTTAAAATCGTTCAGGAAGACCGCTTAACCGTGTTAGAAATGGTCAACCTTGCTGCCTGATCATTCTTAAGAAGCTTAATTAAGCTTAATTGACCATTCCAAGCATTTATCAACGATTAACAGTTACTGATTGACCTTGGTTACTGATCCTTGGTGAACGATTACAGATCATGGCTCACCTGGGACCGACTTCCGAGTGTCTGTGTTCTTGTTTTCAGCTGCCAGGGCTTCTCCAAAGTGCTGAGGCATAAACCTCAGCTGAGGTAAGCTGAAGCCGGTTTTAGATGGGTGATAGTGCTTACTAGTGGTTATGAATACTGGTTGTTAAACATCGTTGTCAAAAATGGATATCTGGCTGTGGGTCAAAAGCCCGTACCCCTGGTTCCCCTATCATTAGCCATTCTTTCCCTTCTTATCGGTGGTCATTATCCCCCATTATTGGTTGGTTAATATTGACCCATAGCCATATATTGACAACTACTAGTGTTTTCTTACCCATAACAACTATTGTTAATCATAGTGTTTTCTATTGACAACTACTAGAGATCAAGTTGTTATCTATTGCTCATAGTGTTTTCTTATGCTTTGTCACTCTGCCCTTCTGCTGATCCCGCCACCCCGCTGTGTTCTTGGCAACAAGTCTGACAGACCGATGGTGATCCTCATGTGATGACTGAGAGAAACAGAAGGAAAACAAGGAAAACACTATTAATAGTGGTTAATAACAGTGTTTTAACCACTATTAATAGTGTTTTACCACTATTATTATCCACTATTATTGCTTTAAACCAATGGTTCCTATCATTAACCACGGTTCTTAACCACTATTAATCAATAAAACGCTATCAATAGCCACTAGGCTTGAAACAAATCAATGGCTCCTTTTTTGGGATGGTGCCACTTTGGCTGGCCCAAGTATGATTGTGGTTCAAGCTCTTAACCAATCAAAAAACGAGCAGCTGAAGACCCCAACAGTTGGACTAGATCGGTCATTCAGGGGATGTGAACAGCTGGGGTACAGGCTACTGAGCTACAGCCAGATGGGTGAGCTGACCCCTAAGAACCATGGTGTGATGGGTTGGCGCTGGTGTCGACACCCAAAAAAGTTGCTGTAGCTCCATTGTTGCTTCTAAGAACTTTCGTGAAATCGACTCCAACAAGCTAACCAATAGGAGACTAACCCCTCCACGTGCGACCAATCTTGTTGCGACATTGCCTCAGCCAACATCCACAGCTGTACCCTCCCAACTTTGGAAGCTTCGCTTCATCGGCCCCGAGCCCAGCAGTTTTTTCTGCCAAGAGACTCTGCCAGAGTCTTCCTGGGACCACGGAGACCACCCAAATGACAGTCAGAGTTGAAACACAAACTCTGGAGAAACCATAGCTTTGCCATCTGCCCTTGGAAAACCTTCTATTAATGATCACGATCCGATGCCTGCCGCGCCACTGTTGGTGGTCACAAGCTAAAGCCTACTAACCGCTGCTAGGATTTTCACTTAGTGACTGACCAGGTTTCAAGCCGATGGTTGAGGTTCACACCTAGACAGACTTCAACAGCAATCCAGATTCGTAGAAATGTCAAATCACCACACCCCTGCACCAGGAATAGGTGCGCCAAGAGTAATAGAGAATCATATGGGGCTAATCAACTGTTGATCACAACTAGATTGATATCCCCGACTGGTTCACATAGTGATCATAGTAGAATCAATCATCCACTAATGGTAATATCAACCAGAATACCTGAGAGTCAACCTACCAATCAACTGCTGTTTCTGGTCGTGGATTCAACCTGCGCCATTCGGGACACAGGAAACTGGTCACCCGCATGGGCAACCACTGGGGTCGGTGGGGTTGGATCCCGGGACTGACAGCCACTTGGCCACGTGCCACGTGCCACGACAGGCGGCTCCACCAGATTCTTGTCGACATCTCGGCAAAGCTTGTCTGCAAACACTCGCTGACCTCTGCGCTCGGCAGATCACCGATGCAATGTCAGTCGGTCTACAGTAGACCATATTTATATACATATATATATATATATATATTTGTATGTATGTATATGTATTTATTTACTTGTCTATCCATATCTCATCACGTGTCAGATCAGTGTTCGTACTATGCGGAACTCAGATCAAATCATCAGCATCCCTCAAACTGTCCAGCTTGTGCTAGCAGTGCTGCCAAGCTGCACTCGTGCTTCCAAAGACCCACCAGGATGGTAGGTGTGTTTGCCACATTCACAGGGCATTCCATGATTCCCTGGCGTTTGGGCTAGGTGGAGAAATGGCAGCAATTGGTGTCAGCGGTGAGGCCGTGTCATCCAGTGGTTGATGAATAGGAGCATAGGGACATTATATAGATTCATATATATATATTTCTCCTGCTACTGGTCGGTCACTGAGAAAGGAATCCAAATGAGCAACCCATGACAAAAGCATACCATACAGGTTCTTTTCAGGAAGGGTGTCACGGGATCGACAATCTCCATATGCCCAACTGCCATGTTGCTCACCGTGTGCAGAATATCCATGAAGAGGGCTGAAATTATTACTCTTCGCAGGTCGCAAGGATCCGGCCGGATACTATCCATACGGATCCGCTGTTTCCCAAAGACGTAGTGCAACCCCCACTTTCGGATCCCAAGGCGTTGGGGGAATTGCCTTCGTCAATTCAGTCCCAGCACCTGGAAGACACGGCTCAAATCGCGCATGTTGAAGACGTAGTGGAAACCTGTGGTCAGCCACAGCAGACGTCAGTCAACATCAGTCAGGTGATTTGCACTTTTGGACATATCCATGTGAACCTTTGAACGGTGTAGGGATATACTAAGAAGGGAAATACGTTGGCCTCTGAACATGTCCGATTTCAGGTGTCACTCATGTTGACACGTGAGCCATGGCAGAAAAATCATATGAATTCCCTTATCATCCTTGGCAGAGCAATCCGGTTGTGGATAATGATGTTCCCGATGTGCCACCATATCTATGTATACCTATGTATCCTAAGTACCTTCAGGTGGCTTCAGCAGTTGTATAACAACTTCATTGCTGAATTTTCCCACTTAGAAAAAGTATCTGTATAGCCCGGATGAGTACCATACGTATATGTATATATATATATGTATATTTACACACACACACACATATATATATATATATATGTAATCATGCATCATATTGCATCATCATATACCCACACTTCCCTTGTTTATCTGGCTTTGTCGGCCATCATGTACTCTGGGCAGCCCTGCGTAGTGGCGTGGGCAGCAGCTTGCTCTTCACTCGATCCCAAACCTGAGGGCCGCGCGGAAGCGCAAGCTGCAAAGAAAGGCTCCAAGGGTTCGCAAGCACATGCAGCACCCTGTTTGGATGGTTAATTTCGCATGCTCAGTAATGATTCATCAGGCGTTGTATAGTGTATATACTGGTACATGATGGTAATGATTGATGAGCTGCTTCATAAGAGTTGACAAAGCATCAGTGAACAATGCAAACATCTTCCGAGGTTACCCACCGTTTCTCACTGGATGTATTTTTTGTCGGGCGGCCCTTCAGATCTTGGAACTTAACGCCCACCCAGGGTTGGAGCCCAACCAATCTTGCAACCTACCCTGTTTAGTTTAGGGGAGGGTGGAACGTTATCATGTCTAATTGCGATTGCCATACCCATGAGTAGAGCTTCTCAATGAACCTGCCGGTTCATGTTCCCTTTTCTCACAACAGCATTGACCCACTATCATTGACCAAAGGTACCGTACTTGTTAGCCGAAATTGTCAAATATTGTTTCGATCCAACACTGTCAGAGGGTCGGTTACCCATTTATCTTTTTATGTTTTGTTATTCAATCGGCTCCATGAAGTTAGATCTTCATCACCTCCGATCATTACAAAGCTATCGTCACGTGATCCGAGGTCCGCCCTGGAATCCGTCTTGCGCCCGCGGACAGTTGCAAGTGGTGTATTGACTCCCTGAACAATCTTCAAAGTTGAAAGTCATTGTTCTCCGGAAGCTGCGGATTGACTTCGAACTTGAAAGGCTTCAAAAGCCCTCAGCTGATCCACACGCTTCGCACGCTGGGGACCCTGCATCCACTGTGGCTGCCGTGAGCTTCTTGCTGAGATCGATGACATCTGGTTTCGCGCCCGCCTGCGAGCAGTTGGGCCAATGCCATGGCCGCAGCTCGTGGGCGGTTCAACACGTGGGGAAAATTTTCACAACACGTGGGGATTGACTACCAGCAATCGTCGGAAGATTGGGTGCTGAATGATGGTGAAATAGCGGTTCGTTGATGGCTAATAACATTGTTTGTTCAGTAATGATTTCTCACATATCAATGGTTGGTAGTCATATCATGGCTTGCAACTGCCTGGGGGTTGATAATAATGACGAAACATTGATAACAATGACTAGTTCTGCTTAATCACGATTAATGATGGTAGTTGTTAATGCAGAATTAACGTACAATCCCGTTTCCCCAAACATGTGAAACACCCCTGAGTTCCAGGAACAACCTTCGCTCGGTCTTCGCACATGTTTCCTCCTACACAATTCGGACCTCGGACAACTGGGGAGGTTTGGAACCGAGAGTTTTTCGCAGTGTCGAGCTCAAGCGTGGCGTCGCTGCGGGGATGGAGCAGGTATCACAATCAAATCAAAATCCAACAGACTACTTGAGTGATACTCATTTCTTGTGGTCTTATTCCAACGTGCTATTTGAGTGATATTCTTTTTATTCTACTTGCAACCCGTACCTGAGTGGCCAAAAACCCTTCCAAAAACCCTTCTGCGTGGTTGAACTGCTTGGTGAATGTTGGTTTTGCCACCCATGAAGTTGGGAAGAAAACTCTGCCTGGTGGACAGCTGAAAATCTCAGAAAAAGTTACTTGAACTCACCGGTAGCTCAAACCTAGTGCCCAAAACCGAGGGCAAACACGTGCGAAGGTTGGCACTGCATGAGCACTTGTGGATTCGGGACGTCTCTGCGAGTAATGTTTGATTTGGTGTTTGGCCATGGTCGGGTTCCCTGTGCATCGCAACCATGGGGTGGTCCCGGCACCGGGCCTTGTTGCTGAACTTGGACTTCATGATGCTTCCGAAGATGTTATCCACCGACACCGTTGAGGGCAGCACCATGTTGAAGCACATGAACCTCGGACGAACCGCCGCTGCTTCATTCATGCTTAGTGCTAATCCCTTCCCGATAAGCAGCTCCAGTCTTGGGGATATAGGAATCCATATACGTCACTTGTAAGTATCATCAAAATCCATTGAAGCTAGAGATTCGAAGCAGTATTCATCACCTTTGACCAACTTTGGCAAATCTCGGACTTCCAAATGGCTGGGGAAGCCTGTCTTGGGCTGTGGGCTACCCTTGGAACCAAAAAGCCACTGAGCCTTACGTCTGCAGGTTTGTCCTGTCACACTTCAGAACTGTTGTTGGAAAACGAGTCCTCTTTCTGTTTCTATTGTGGTGTTTTCTATTTTTGTGGTGTTTTCTATTTGGTTGGCTGAATCCGTGGAATGTATGGTGCCATAGTTGGCCTTCAAAATGCTGGGAACCACTAGAGCCCATCTGTCGAGCTACCATCCACTCTTGATGCAACCCCCGAACATGTCAGATACCGCGCAGGTGCCATTATCCATGATTGCCATAGACAACAAATCGCCCAACTGACGCTCATAGATAGAAAGAATTGGTTGGTGCCACACTCCTTCGGCAGCCTCAGGACCCGAGTTTACCCTCAAAGCCTGGGGTCAGACCCTGTATCTCTCAGAAACCTCCGGAGAAAATCGCTGGCATCACAGAATACTTCAGTAGTTGCAATGTACACAACTACCCGCTGCGCTGGAATATCTGATGAATTATGTAAGGCATCGCCAAATGTTTAGCTTGCGAATGCCTTCATTACTGCCCAGTTGTACATTGATAGAATCACCATGAATTCTGAACCAATATAGCTATGGGTCAAAACCCTGTAAGTCTGGGATGTTCACCTATCTCTTTGTTGGTTGGTTCCATAGTGACCCAGCGATAGCCACTGGTGGCTATCGTTGCACCTGCTCTGCCTGCTGGGATTCAGCCAAAGCTCTTGGACTTGTAGCGAGTTGGAATGTCGTTCTTTCCGCCGCCTGGCATCGGTTGGCACGAGCAGCTCACCAGTCATTGCCAGGCAATACGAACCATCCAATGACAGCCGCTATTAATAGGGGAACCAGTCTGACAAGGTTGCCTGCAACTGGAAGAAGTTGAAGTGTGCACTGGATCAAAGCACTTGTCACTGCTTGTCTTACGGATTGGGTTTCACATCCCAAAGACAGACGGACTTGTCTTTCACTTTGACATCTTTGGCAGGAACCAATTCAAATCCAGACCTGAACCCACCTGCACACTTTAGCTTCCTGCATTTGCCGTCGAAGTCGTCCATTCTCAGAAAACATGGCCACCCTGCCTGGATGTCCCATGGCACCAATGTACTGCAAGCCCTCAATGCTCTTGAAGTCTCCACCTTGCAACAAGAGGGAGTGTGTATGCAGTTCCCCTATTGAAGATGCTCATTTTGGGATGGTCGGAAGCTCCATATCTGTTTCACCGTTTCGGAATCGCCTGTTGCTGGCGGTCAGTCACTGCTTGAAGAGTGCCCTCACAAACCGTTGCAAGTTGATCCCCAGTCATTCAACACCAAACTCTGTACACAAAAACGGATCAGAACTCACACACCAACAACTATGGGATCGACCACCAACCAAAGGATTATCCCATCATTCCTCCAAAGTTCACAACTGCACAACTTCCACCCTTCAGGTGCTGCATCACCACCGCTGCCCCACGCTGCCCCAACCGGGCATCCGGGCGCTTGTCCTTGTCCAAGAAGTAGAAGCCACTCATCTCAATGAGCTGCCGCGCCAATTCGTTGGTAATCTGATCGCCCCACCTGGCGTGCCGCGCACGTGGCAATCGGGGCCCAATCTGAACCGTGCCTTGACCAAGCTGGTTAATAATGGCTAATAAGCTGGTTAAACATGGTCAATAGCGGTTAATAATAAGGGATTATGACCCAACTAATGATGGTTGAACAACCGATCATCAAGCCGTGGGACCGGCGTTGTGACACCAGCCGTTGAGTTGTATCAAATTGAACTCGCCTGTTTTGGATGGAGAAAAGCGTCCATTTTGAGGGTCGAATGTCGTATACTACTGGGAGGTACGTTCATGCGCATTCCAACTGCATGTATACTTAGATATCCGCGTAATTATGTGTGTATATGCATTGCCTCCGAAACATCTGGGGACCGAATCTGAAGGGCATGTACTGTACTTGTGAAGGACATAATTTTGGCAATTGTTGTCTAAAAAACAACAATTAAGGTACCTCTAATAATGAAGTTTCGATAGTATTGACAGACAAAGTGTGGGGAATTCAATTTCATTGTCTGCAATAAGCCTCCGGCACAAGTATGAGGGAAACAAATTAGACGTCTACTGCCAGCAAAAAACCTCTGGAACCAAATATGATGGAGAGAAGGAATTGAAGTCATAGTGCAATATGAAGGCAGTTTTGAAATTGTTTGGCGACCTACATTTTTGGGCGCAAAGTATGAAGGAAAAGTTTGGAAATGTTAGGCTTGCAAGACAAAGACCAAGCATGAAATTGTTCTGGCCTTCCATATGAATGAAAGGAGTTTCGGCCACACTGGGGAGGATTCTCAGCAGCCAAAAGTCTCCAATAGTTGAACGCCTCGCCGAGGATATACCCCAAATAAAGCTGAAATAGGTTGATAAGGTGGGTGATTCTAAATATACAGGTGGTTGATTCTCGTGGTGGTTTCTCAAAATAGGGGAACCCAAAAAATGGTTGGTTTATTACTATAAACAATTAATACTGGATGATTTAGGGGTACCCCTATGAATTGAGAAACCACCATAGTTGATTATAACAATAGTTACCTCTACAACAAGCAACCAGTGGGTTTCCTTTCAGCAGTCACCACAGGCGACAGTGGGCTGCCGCCAGGCGGCTTGTTGACAATGGGCATGGAGGCATCGTCAATAAAGACCTGGTGGATGTAAGGATGAGATCATGGCAGGGAGCCCTATCAGGTTGAAACCCCCATGACCAATCCATAACCCAGGTGAGTAACCAACCACCAGAGGGGATTCCAAGTAGTGGAGACGTGTCCAAAAAACTGGAGAAGTCCCCTGCGCCAGTTGGATGCTCCCAGGAGTTATATGGTCACCGATCTGGTTGCGCCGCAGACAAGGGCGTCGCTGGGCTAGTTTCACTGCTAGGTGGAAGGATTCGAGATTCCGGCTGTGGATTGTTTTGCTTCCAGTGATACTAGACATCCCATTGACTATGGATGATGTGATGATGATGATGATGATGATGATGATGATGATGATGATGATGATGATGATGATGATGATGATGATGATTGTTATGATTATGATTGTCATGATTCTGATTGTGATTCTTATGATTATGAAACGATAAGCAGAATAGCGGCGCTGTTAGCATCTTCTCAGCTCCCCATTCTAGTGGATATTTGTCATGTACAACCATTCACCATATTCCGAAGGAGACTCTCCATCACTTTCTCCCGCCCTGAAACTAATGTTTCATACTGGTTACTAGTGGCTATTCATGGTTGGTTATCCTTGACAATGCTTGATATCATCGTAAATGATGGAATTTAATTGGCCATGGACAATATGAATGCTGGTTAATAATGCTAATATTGCTAACATTGCCAATAAGGTTTGCAGATCGAGTGTAATCTTCCAAGTAACGGTCATCTTCTTCCCGCCCGGTGGGCAGAAGGTCTTGCCGGTCTTTCTTTCGATCTCACCCTCGATGCCTGAGAGCACCGACTTCAGAGACTAGTTTGCATCAACCAATGGCATGAACCAAAGCACCTAAACAATGGCATCAACTATCAAAACTATCCTGGTAACTACCATTAACATAACCAGAGGTTTACTACAAGTGACCATCAAAACAGAAGAAAGCATGGCATCAACCGTTCTTTCCAGCGTATACCCAGGGAACCATCCAACCATCCTGGGAATGGGTGCAAGAGTTCTGCTTCAGGAACAGTTCAAAACTGCTTAAGCAGCGTTCTCTCAGCGAACGAGCGGCTGATCAGGCGACAGAGGCCATGGAATTGAGCCGATCGGACATGAGTTTTAAACCTACTCAAAGTACGGCCAGTCCAGTTTGCTCATTTGATCTCATTTCAGTGGGGATAGAGCCCGCTCCCAGAAAGTGGAGACACCTCCCAACGCCGAGTGTTCAACCTGAAATTGGGGGTGAAGGCTACAACTTTCTTTGACAAATCGGAGAAACGCCGGTTTCCATTGAAATATTTGGAGACGCGACGTGAGAGCGAGGGCGATTGGAGACTTATCCACTGCAACCCCTGAGCTGTTTCCATCAGTAGGGCCACGGAAACCAACTGCACAAAGGGGGAATAACAACCAACTCAACTATATAATTTAGATAATGATCTCTTCAAATAAACAATCAAGCAATGAATCAACCAACTCAAAAGAAAGATCAACCAGCAGCCAACCAACCAACTTACCAAACAATGTACCACCCAGCCAGCCAACCAACCAACCAATGAAATGGCCCAAATGACCATTCCCTCCGCTGAAACCAAACTGTTCGATGGCACGAGTCCAGAAACTGCCCCAAGTCTCATTAGTTCCACGCTAGTGTTGCTAGATATGACCAATGACTATGGATTCTCGAACCTATCTTGACGGGGCCGTAGCTGCTGTTCTAGGTGCCAACACATGGGCATCCGTGAAACTGGCCCAATGGGATGTCTGCCGCTCCCAGAGCGGCTCAAGCTGTGAGGTCGTCTCCATGGAACCGTTGGAATCTTTTTCCCCAGGGGTTCATATTGTTCAACCTGGTGTTTCAAGCTCCAGCTGCTTCCAAAAAGGGGGTTTACATTAATCGGAAAATCCCCATAAAAGAGAGCTATCCGTGTGAAAGAGGTGTGAAAGCAAGCCCAGGTGGTTCTGAGATCTGTACTGATTAGTTGATAGTCGCTTTTCCAAAACAGATTATCATAGGAACCCTCAGGTAGCATACTCCTGCAACAATCCATCAACCAGGATTCATTCAATGATCGACCACTACTAGCGCTTGCTCTGTGCACACACGTGGCTCAGAATTCATTCGATTCCCTAGAATTGTAGTGCATCAAGAACCACCAATCTCGACTACAAATTACTTTTCCACAAACTTGGATGAACGACAATGAACGACCACAAAGTATCACAAATCAAAAAAGGTTAGTGTCATGGACCATAGTACCATATTATGATATACCATACTCAACCAGAATCAAGCATGGTTTACCATGCTCCACCATGGTTGATCCGGGTTGAAACATCAAACGTCGCACCTTCAGAAAGTCCAAGGCACTCTTTTGGAATCCCAAAGGCTGCGTGGCACTGCTCAGATTCAAGCGCTTGGAAAGCATCGCGTCCTGAACCAACAACCGCGAGAGATAGTCGTTGTGACTTTCACTACCGATATAAACTTCAAGCAATACAAATGATGGTCAACAGTTGGTCTTTGGTTATGGCCCATTGTTAATGGTAATGGTAGAGAGAACCATATCAATCAAAAGCTAATTCAGTGGGAGATCAAGCTGCTAGTGAACTCCCTATTTTTGATCGTGGATTGCCAACTATTCTTGGTGAAACTGAGAGCAATTTACCGAGAGCTGGATCTAGCACAAATGGATGAGGATTTATGCTTGATGGTTGATGGTTGCCCAATCTTATCGATGATTCATGATGAATACTACCACATGGGAAATCCAGCTGGTGATAAACCCCTATGTATGATGGAATCACCGACTAATTGTGGTCAAACTTGCGGTGTCTTTTAACTATCGATCTAGCATGACCAAACCATATGAAAGGTTAGCCGTAGTCCAACGCAACATCGATAATACTCAACCATTGTTCAATCGTTTAACCATACTTGTGCATGTACCTGTGATTATGGTTTACTTAAACTATACATAAATTAATCATTTCCCACCATCTGTTAGTTTAAGTAAACCATAATCAGAGTTTTTTGATAGGCAAAAACCATTGATCACCAAGGACAGGATGGGAATGTTCACCAGCACAGGGTTTTAACCCAGGGACATGGCATCGCACGGCAACTGACGGTGGGTCAACCATCTGTAAGTCAATGGGTGAGTCAACCGTGAACCAAGGAGTCCAAGTGGCCAACGGTCATTGGTCAACTGATTACTTGTGTAGGTTCCCCAGTTTATCCTGATCTTGGTCGCCATCTGCGCTCTGCCTGAACTGCTGGGTGAAAAGGGAGTCTCGTAACGTACTTTACACACCTGTCGCAGAGGTTCCGGCAAATCAGGATTTTGAGGTCCAATAACAGGCCTTTCATAAACGGAGTACCCGCGCCCAAGCAGGACTCCCGCAATAGGTTTTACGGTTAAACCCAAGCAGGCCAGGTGGTTTCGAGTCCTACACAGTAACAACCAACGGCAACACGTGACTGAACCGAGCACTGGCCTGAGAGAACTTGCTCACATACCTCGGCTGATTCCAAAATGGGTGGTCAACCACCATGGAGTATTCTCCAGCTCAAGCACCAACAACTACACTACCCTCTTCGGCATGAATACTAGCTATTTACAAACCCAACAACAAACAAGGAAATGTACACTACCTTTACAGCCCAACCAACAAGGAGCGCAGAATCATCAACCCATCCAATGGACAAACGAAGGCAGCAGCGGCCACAACAAAAATGATGACGACGACTGCGACAGCAACAACGCCACCGCCACCTACAGCCACAACAACGGCAGTGACAGCAAGATCAACAACGACAACGAAAACCGCAACCACAACTACAAACCCAACCACAACCACAACGACCGCGAGCGCGACCACGACGACGACGACGACGGGAGCGGTGGTGGCGGCGACAACGGCGGCGGCAACGGCGTGGACAACATCCCGTCAACAATCAATCCATAAGCGAAGGAAACTGTTGTGGTTGCTTTCTGCTGTTGATCCATGTATTGCTGTGATTCCATACAGGCCAAGGGCTGCAGGTCCGTAAACAGGGGTTGTACATGAAGCCATCGGTCATCAGTGGCTTTTTGATTTTGCTGATTTCATAATTCATTCGATTGATGATAGATCACGCGGCTCGACTGGCGTGGGTGAGCCGACTTCCGCCAGAACCTGCGATGATGCAACCTCCAACGTCAAGAGACCTCCTAATCGATGATTGCAAAAAGGCCAAGTGCCCTGCGAGCGTATCTCGCCCCTGATCCAAGTAGTCGCGGTTCCAATGAGATGACAAGCCACTCCATCAAAGGTGTCCAGATTTAGTTTGGGCTCAAATCTGGGGTATAGTAGCCAAAGGTACATTCTTGATGCTATAAAATCAAATCAACCATCTCGCCGCCCAAAGGATCGGAAAAATCATGTGGGCCCTTTGGTTGTTGGCTCCTGATAATGACAACACGTGGCCATCATATGCAATAAATGCAACCACAACCCAACCATAGGTCTCGTCACCGCCCCACCATCCAAGTGACATCAATGCTGTGGATGTTTTTGCAGTTCCCGGTGCTCCTGAAGCGGATGTGATGCTTCCATCACGGACCACATGCTGAAGAGCGGATGGCAGGTGGTTCAACGCCCAAATTGTGAACTTCATTGCAGTTCCAGGAGCTGAAGATTGACTCAAAATTGCAGTTCTTGCTGGTTGAATGACTTTCTCTCCGGCAACGAATCAACGACACCAACCCTCCAGCCGCTGCACCTACCAACATACAGGACTTGAAGGCCGGCGGCGTTCGCGTGACCTGGGCCGCTAGTCGAGGGATGTGCAGCTGGACTCATAGGTTGATCCTCAAGGTATCACCATCAATGGAAAATAAGATTGTGGAGTAGATGCTTAAGATGAACTTTTGACATACGTCATCCTATACAAGTATGTATATATATATATATATATATGGTACCCCCCCCAAAAAAAACCTATGTTTCTGTCATTTTTGCTGGTATTTGCGATGTTTCGTGCTTATTTTTGGAGGCCTTTTTTGACCTTGGTTTTTTGGGCTTCTGGGGTACCATATATATATATATATATATGTCTGTTGTGCAGGTAGGTTACATAACTTGTTTGTCTAGAGTCTAGAATTTCTAAATTCCAGCATGTTGAATGACTTTGGAAGGAATGCATTTAATGCATTCAGAATGCATTCTTGATCATGGTCAAAACCAAGAACCAAGAACCAAGATTCCCACAAGACTCCTGGCTAAAATCTTGGTTTCATACAGTGTTCTGGCAAATTCCAAGAACCAAGATGTTCCACAAGACTTCTGTGCAAATGTTGGTTCTTGGTTCTTGGTTTTGGGAAGGAATGCATTCTGAATGCCTATTTCTATTCCAGATTCAAGCATGTCTCATTTAGTCATGCTCTATTCAGTTATGCCTTGCCTGCTCATGATCAAACATATTGTATTCAATTTTGCCTAATGCCTCACATGTGCTCTATTTTATTTTCTCATAGTTGCTATTACTATTTGATTTTACTATATTCAATCTTGCATTGGATCATGATTTTTGTCTCCAAGTGGGATATTGAATGATAGTATATTCAATTATGCTCTAGTATGGCACCATGAAGCCATAACTAAATAGGCCCAAAGTATTGTAAATAAGGTACATGTAAGGAATAACTGCACAAAGCAAGACCAAAAACAGGCCATAAGGCATAATTACATGGGAAATTAGCAACTAGACCACAGTCAGGCAATAATGCCATAGGGCATTACTAGCAAGGCCAAATGTAGGACAGCATCTTTAAAGTGGCCATAAGTCAACAAAGCATAATAAAGTAGGGCAACATTAAGTAGACTATAGTTGAATAGGCCGTAATTAATCTATTGAACAGGGCACAATTAAATAACACACAATTAGGACACAACGCATAAATATGAAATCATCAAATAATCCCGATAAAGACTATAATGAAATAAGATATTCTTGACGGGTCAAATACAGCGCAATCTATTGAACTGAAATTTGTGTATTTTATTGTCTTCCAGTATGGCACCACCAAGCTATGATTAAAAAGGTTTTTATGAATACAAATGGGGTAAATATAAGGCATAATTAGATAAAGCATATTTAAAGATAGGTCATTATTTATCAAACTCTGATTATTTAGAAATAATCAAACAGGGCACGAGCAGGCTATAATGTGATAAGGCATAGTCAAATAGGTTAAATATAGGGCTGCAAATTTGAATCGACCATGAATGAATAGACAACAATTAAATAGAACAGAATCGAGTAGGCCATAATTAAACAAGCCAAATTCAAACAGATTAAATAGGCCACACTCAAATAATACACAAAGATAGCACTATGGAATGACACAAATTTATCTAATATGCACATATGAACTTATGAATGGTTAGACCCCATAAAAGGTCAAAATCAAGTAAGATATTTTAAGGTAGGTCAAGTCATGTGTATAATTGAAGAATAAATTGTAATTGGCCACAAGTAACACCAGGACTCAGAAACATAGGTTTTGGGGGGGGGGCTAGCATATATATATATATATGTAATTATATGTATGTATATTTATATATATGTAATATATATATATATATACGTGTGTAGAGCCACCCTAGAGTGAATAGGAATTTCCCTTGGCTCATTTGCAAGGCTGGTAAATGATCTGAATATTGAATTCAAAAATGGTCATACAAAAAGAATGTCTCCATTGATAGATCAGGTCACACAAACCGATACACTGAGTCGTCGATAAATAGGGATGCTTGATACTATTCAAATTGTGCCATCGTCAGATCAAGGCTGTCCCGGTACTCAACAGGGACTCAGTACTTTTAATTCATTATTAGTGATGATGAATCATGGATACTCATGGTTCGCAATGATTGGTGGCTTATGGTTGTGTGCACAACCAATCGCCCAAATTGGCACTTTGCCTACTTCGCTCAGAACTTGGCTGGAAACGGTGCTTACCACCATGACGTCACCACAGGACCCCTACCGGCCCAATGTTGGCCCCATCCACAAAGCTCATGAGGAAAAAATCTGGGGCCCCAGAAGCTGTGGAGGAGGATCTGACATACTCTGGGGTCGCCCCAGCTTGACCCAAGGCTTAGCGTGTTCATCGCAGTTCCATCAACAGCCATGGAATCACTAAGAACTTGCTAACCGAAGCCTCAGATTCAACTGCCGTTTGGCGGTTGTGACCCCTTCGTGTGTGTGCCCCATTTCTTTGCTCCAATCTGCCCTGGTTCTGGAATACAACCAGCATGTAGAAATTCCACGCCCACAGAAACTGGCTCCCTTTCGCCAGGCAGGGCACATCGTGCTTGGCAATGATGTCCAGAATATACTCCGCTCGCACGGAGTCCATGGTCGGAATCAGCAAGGCTGAGAAGTTCAACACCTGCGATCTGCACGGTCAACCTGGATATCTCCACTGGTCATCAACCAGGGTTATAGGATTAACCATTGAGATTAGTTTACCCAGTTATACCCATCGTTAAACCGCAGTTATATCATCAGTTCCACATCGTTAGCTTGTGAAAACTGGCAGTTGGAGCAGAGCCACCTGATACTAGTCAGTCGTTCGTGGCTCCCTACTCTCGTTTTTTTGCACGTGATCATCCGCTAAGATCCTTGATATCCACTCGTATCCGCTTGGAAGTTTCTCAAAATGGGGGACCCCCCCAAATCATCCAGCATGAGCCATCTACTGTATTTCAATAACCCAACCATTTCTGGGGTACCCCAAGCTGGCGTCGAAACCACCACCCACCAACAACACGGAGCCCTCACCCCCTTGCGTTGCGCATGCGTTGCACCGGCGCCTTGGGAGCTTTCCACTCATCGGGTTCCCACTTCTTCCATGGACGCGCTTTGTCGGTCCAGTCGGGCACCCATTCGAAGATGGTCTGCCCCTCTTCACAGGGAGGGATCGCATCCTGCCCCGACTGTGGATCCCATGCAAAGAGATTAACTCCCAACTCATCCATGACACATCAGTTGACACAACCAGTCAAATAGTCATGGGAAGAGATCGAATGATTCTTGAACCACCAATTGAACCACCCATTTTAAGAGGAACTCACAACAGCTTTCCACTGTAAGTGCATATGAGCTCAACGTAGGGCAAACATGGATGTGAGTCAGTACTGACCATCCAAGAATTCGGTACGTATATGTGCTAATATAAACCTGTACGTGGTTTGCATGTTCAACAGAGGTACAGGAGTTTGATCCATCGCCACATAAGTACGTTCTACCACAATCTCAATTAGTTGTAATCTGTGATGGTTATGGTGTTTAACCATCATCAACTTCTATCATTAATCATAAATCACCAACACTAACCAGCTTGTTACTGAGGTAAATAACCACCATCAACCATCATTGACTAGTGTCATTCACTACTCTCATTTACCATCAGGCTGTGAGTCAAAACCCTGTACCCCTGGTTCCCCTATCATTAACCATTGTTTTCCCTATTATTGTTGGTGGAAATCCCCCATTAGTTGGCTGATTAATATTGACCCATAGCCATCACTCACCAGCTTGTTAACGACTCAGCAGAGCGAACTTTCGTCACTGCAGACGAGGAGTCCTTGTGCTTGGCATCTTCCAAGATCTCCTGAAACTTGGACCAAATCCTGAGCGCCAACACGCCGCAGGAACGCGCAACGGTGCCGCAACTGTGCCAGCGGCCGTGCCATCCAGGCCACCTACTGGGAGATCCATAGCTGTGAAACTAAACCTAGAAGCAGTATGATGGGAGCTATTCACCATGTGTTTATGGTGAGCAACTGATCTTTCATGAACGGAGCTGGATCTCCCATGATCAAACCAATAGTCAGATGCACAATGTATATGGACGAATCACAGTGAACCATGCTTTTGATAGCAACCTATGTTCTACCTGAACTGGCAGTGGGTCGAAACCCTGTACCCCTTGTTCCCCCAGCATTAACCAGAGTTTTCCCTACTATTGTTGGTTATTATCCCCCATTCTTGATTGGTTAATATTGACCCATAGCCAACTCCTGGAATGGATCATCATCCCAATTGTGAACGAGGTAGCCGAACCTCTTGCACGGCCATTCGTCCATCACCCCCCGATGGGCTATGAGTCGAAATAATCCAAACAACAACCAACTAACTGCGGCGTGATTGCCCTTGACAATCATGAAATTCGACAAAGTGACAGGTCAGCAGCCATGTTCTAGAGGAGTGGTGATGAAGTTGGAACTGCTTTTGGCTCCAACCCATCATTTTGCAGTAGCAATCCCATGTTGTCCTTGCCTTTGCTGGCTATACCCGCCAGTAAACTTCTTGGTGGCATCTTGCTCTTTCTTGCTAGTAACGGTTTGTGGTAGAACTCGAGCTAAAAATATACAAGAGTTAAGAAGCGTACAGTACTACAGTCATCAGTTGGGTCACTGGGGCAACCAGCGCTTAGGAAACCGAAACTGGCTGGTTATACAACTAGGGCAGCTATGCTCTATGGTTGATGTAAGGGCTCTTAAGAGTGATTCACCTGTCTGTGGCTTGCAGCTAGACACTCGTGGCAACTTGTTTGGGATCCTTGAATTTAGGTGACCCCAAGCACCATCCAGCATCATCGTTTCTGGTTGGGAATATCTGAGTTTTCACAGACCAATCGTTGACAGCTCACACCCGCTGTTGCTTTGGGAACCTGAACTGCTCATCTGGCAGCTCCCTTTCAAGGCTCGAAACGAATCATCCAAGGCACACCTTTCGCATCTCTGGCTCCAATAGTCCACCGAAGCCCCACATGATGCACCAACACAAGATGCGGCGGTACGTGTCCTGCATAGGCACACCACAAGACTTGGTTTGTTGGGATGTGTTTTCTGTGCCAATATAGCTCGCACTGAGCATAGAACTACTCTCGCGACTCACTAGTTTAGATCTGGTAACGTGTAGGG
>VSDK01012688.1:435566-479967 GCA_009767595.1 Symbiodinium kawagutii | reverse complement strand
ACACAGGGTTACCCCGCGCCGTTCGTTATTAGGCCCCCCCCATCCCGCCCCCCTCCACCCCCCCCCCCCCCCACCCCACCCACACAACCTCAGACGCACACGCACAGAAACTCACACACACACACACACATCACTCGGTACATGAAAAAATCAAGACAAAAATCACATGAAGACATAAAAGTGCGAAGCGCAAAAAACAGCAAAACGCTGGTTCGGTTTCCAACCCGTAGGCATAAACATGTTTGTGCGCGTTTGTGCACACACTGTGGTTTGTCAAAATATTGAACCCTGGAAGTTGGTTTATTTCTAAAAATGATAAAAATTGGATGATTTGGGATTACCCCCAGCTATGAAGAAACGACTGTATAGTAGTTGTTCAAACATTGTTGTTGGTCATTATCCCCTGTTATTACCGGTCATATTTCATGATCGCTTACATCTCCACACATCTATGCGCTTACCGCATCTGACCGCTTATCAACGGTGTCCCCAAGCGTAATCCCAAGAGTCGGATCTAACAAACCCCAATCTATACCCGTCATGAAGCATCAAAACCAGTATGCTTTATTGTATAACCATCCCAATTGGTTAAATGACAGTAAAATGATGAACAGTGATGGCTAACAATAGTGATTCATGATGATTGAACGTTTTCAATGAGTGGTGTAAACCTATAACCATCCTGGAGTAGATGATGAATATCAAATTGAAGCATCCCCAACAGGTAAATGGTTTAAATATGGAACATGCAGGATATTCTACTGCGGGATGCTACACATTCTAAGAGTCACGCCATGGACAGTCATGTTGCACAAGGTACTGCCATACTTGGTGGCTCTGCATGTCAATAGCGAGCATCTCAAGACCACAAAGGACGCAGTGTCACATCTCAGACAGCCAGCATGAGTAAGCAGTGCACCACTTGAAATTGAAAAAAAAAACAGGTGAGCTACATGAGCAGGGTCAAAAAAACGGTTACCAAGTGGTTGAAACGCGGTTGTTTGTTCATCCCCAGGATCGAAGTCCACCAGCTGAAACCTGCAGTGGAGATCCCCCCTTGCCAAGTCCGTAAACGCCTCGAAGACAATCTTGCAGTTGTCTGTCATCGGGATACGGTCATTGTTGGCCTCGCCGACCGCACGGCGGCCCTGCATTGCCCAAAGGTGGTGCGGCTTGGGATCGAACTGGGGACCCAACCTGGAATTCTGATCCTCCGGTTGCTGACCCTCAATTCTGCCAGGACGTTTAATTCAGGCGTTGGCACCGTCACTAACCATCATATTCCCTATGTTGGTGTTTATCCCCTAGCATTGGTCACCAGTCCCTATCATCAACCCACGAACCAGCTTACGAGCTGTTCACTACGCAGTGTTGTTGGATGGTTGGTTCTTATCCCCTATGATTCACCATGGCAAAGGAGGGTCCCCAATCACCAGCACCAAGGTGCCAAGGTCAAAATCTTGTTGTCGTCCAGCACTGTATTCAGATTCCTGGGCGCGTTCAACATGAAAAACTGTTGGGGGTAGTGGGCACTATGGGCTTAGTGGCCACCATGGGCCCCAGCAGATCTTGGTCGATGGTTGGTTAATAACACTACCCTAGGCTCTTAAACTAAGATTTAGATAGCGAAATGAATGTTACTGGTTGATGCTCTAAGGTCGGTTACTGAACTACCTACTAATCGGTGGCTGGTTGGTTGCGGGCTGGTGCTCCTTGCCAATGACGATGTGAGGCCTTGCCTTGACCAGAGGAATCCTGGTGAATCCTGGTGAATCCTGGTGAACCCAATGATCACGGTGAAGCCGTCCATTTTGGCAGCATCCACACATTGCAATGCATGGCGATGCCCATAGATCACAGTTCCATGGGTTCAACGGACCAAAGGCTTGGACCCTCAGACTGTGACAGGAGTTGGACCCGCTCGCAGCCTGTTGGTGTCATCTCACACGCTGTTATGGGCATATGGATACATGTGAAAGGATACATCTAAATGACTGTATCTATCAGTAAGTGTAGTATATGAGTAGTATGTATATCTCAAGCTAGATCCGTTCCGAGTCATTGACCGAAGGGATTGCAATACTGGGTGTCATGACAAGCCCCAAAACTCAAGCATCCCCAGGGACTAAACTCAGATCGCTGCTGAGGGTCTCAATCCAAATCGCATCCACTGGGCCGTCACAGACAATCCAAGTGGTGTACTTCAGCGATCCTTGAACGATGGCACATGGCTGCAGTGACTGGAAATGCTTCCCACGGCTGCTTCATTTGACATGACCCACCAGACCGGGAGTTTGTGCAGACGATGTGAAGAAAGATTGCATTGACTGCATCGAAGAACCACCGACTGCCAGAAAGCTAAGGGAGTTTCCCTTGGTGTTTTCAAGGCATCCAGACACTTTGCGCGTCGAAACAGCCCCTTCGACAAGAGACGGTTGTTGTACCTCTGCCAGATCGATGCAAAGACACCAGGTGTCCATTCCTCGCTGATGGGGTCCTTGTAGCCGTACCTGAGTACTACCACTCTGGGACTGCTAGACTGTCGGACTCCTGGACTATAAAAATGGTGGGAAGAGATTTCTGAACCACGGTTTGATGCGACCAAAACCAAGGCATTTGCAGCACCGTTCAACATCATCTGGGGCGCATCTGTGAGTCTGTGATGGCCTTGGGGTTCATCACCACTTGCTTGTGTGCCATGCCGTCCTCAGCTGAGCAGGTCCTCCAATGACAAGGTGTGAATGATCATCCAATTGCTACTCGTGTGGTAGGAGTGTTTCCTCTCAGGAGCCACGAATCTACAGCCTTTTTCTTCAACAACAACTAGCAGTTAATTCCATGCATCCATGAACATAGCGTCAGTTCAGGACTCACCAACACAACTAAGAGCAGTACCCAAAAATTGAAAGAGGCAATCATCTTGCATTGATAGTTGGAGTCAAATGATGTCGATGGGCGATAATGCCCACAGGGATATGCCAGTTTGTACTTCGGAAATCCCCCAAGCATCCGACAACAGTAGGAGAATGACAGGAATCAATCCTGCAAAAAAATGCATTGAGAAAAACAGGCAATGATCACTGTCGTCGTTATCATCATCATCATCATCATCATCATCATCATCATCATCATCATCATCATCATCATCATCATCATCATCATCATGCAGAACAACGACAAAAACAGCAGGGATTCTGGCATTCCCCATTTAATGACGTCATTCATACAAAGCTTACGATTCTCTAGAGGCTGCCCAGTAACATTGTGCAGACAGGTCGTCAAGATGTCTCGAATTTCGGTCTTTCCGCCTTAGCGTTGTCCAACCACTAGTGGGAAGCTTAAGCAGTGGGTAGTCACAGCTGCAATCAATAGGTTGATAAGTCCACTCAAACTATACTGGTTTTACACTTGGTGTTGGTTGCTCACGATTGGCTTTACAATTGCTCTCAAGGATTTGAATATGTCCAGGTGGGCTTGATCTTTGGCTGTGCAACGACTCCAATGACTTTTTACCTTTTTGATTTCTGATTCAGTACTAGTATTTGCAAAACCTGCTGTTTCTACCGACGATTGCAGTACTTTCAACCCCTGCTATTTCCCACAATTTGTCAGGATGCATCCGTGGAAATCTGTTGACAGGTCGCTCTGAAACACGCTCGCAGAGTGCGAGCTTTACGTGCCAGAGGAAGCACTTCATGTGACAAAGCTCACATGAAAAGGTGCTGGCCAGATGTCGTCGTACAAACGGAGCAAAATGGTCGAAAAGTCCACTGCAGATCTGCTGTCCCCGCCTTTGTTAAGACCTGCAAGACCACAATTGTTGGTACCCCTTTACTTCCAGCGCAGAATCGAGCGAATCTTTTGGGGAGGCCTTTTTGGAGACGCCATGTGTCACTGGCCGATGAAACTGTCATGGTTAGAGTGCCCCAAAAGCGAACAGCTCTAAGGCTCCAAGATTACCGCCCCAACTCACCTGAGAGTTCAGCAGCTTGATCATCCACTGAGGCTCCAGCAGAGTGTGGGACCCACAAGCATGAAGCCATGTCGCACCAGCGATGTCTCGTACCTGACACTCCCAACACACCACTGAAACGACATAAACCCGCAGCCGTTGATTGATTCTATATAATCACAACTTTGGGACCTACCAAAGAAATTCAGAAAGGTTTGAAGCCGCAGCCTTAATCTAGGACGGTAACCAGGCAACTGACATCGGCTCAGTACCCTTTCAAAGCGCCTGCTTTGAAAGCCTATCCACTGGTGTGAACTAACCTTGTAGGTCTGACCATTGACTACCTTGCAACCATAGGGATGCGTACAAAGCGCGAGGCACCACAGAAGATTCAAAACGTTGGTCTGTTCAAATTGCTGCTAAGTTGGTGGGAAACCCTCATAAGACGACGGTTTTGGGGTTGAGAAATACTCCAACGTTATGAATGTACTAGAATGTACAGTGTCCAATCTACGCACCCATGTCCTCCTCTTGTTTCCAGGAGGTCAACAGCTAGGGCCCCTTGGGACAGGAAAGGCCAAGGTACAGCTGAATGACCTTCAGCATCCAGGTGTCCCAATCCACCAGGAGATTCTTGGAGATCAAGGCCTCAGAGTGGAGCAGCGAGTGCCTTCTGCCAGCTGCCCCGTGCTTTCCCCCGGCGCTGTGTGGTGCACCCTTAGGCTGGCACCCTGGAGCCATCCTCCACGTTTTTGTAGACCTTCTTCGGTGGATCTGTGACCTCAGCGTCGTGGCCGGTGATTCCATCGGTTCGGCTTGGCCCACAGACAGGGCTTTCTACGTTTCACCGGCACGCAGGTGGCGCACTGGAATGCTGTCGTGAATGATCCGGCTTCTGGTTCCCTAGTCCATCACCATGCACTTTGGCTGTTCACGTCTCCAAATTGAAAGTGAAGTACTTCAATGACTCAAGCTCAATTCTTGACGTCTACTATTCATCCTCCAAATTGAAAGCAAAATATTTCAACAGATTGTCAGCCTGGCTCAAGCTATGCTACTTCCATCATCGCAACTGTACCACGGTCACTTCCTCGGTACCGAACCTTGGGGAAGAGATCCTTCAGCAGCGCCAAAAAGAGCGGCACATCATCTGCCACCTGCAGCAGATGATCTCGATCCGGACCCAGCTGCACGAAAGGCACGACCAGCAACAGGGCCCCATGCATCGGCAATAGAACTTGAATCATTAGATATAAATCATGATAACCATGTCATTAACTATCAACCATCATAGTTACATAGAAGAAGTTTCTGAGAGTCACATCCAGCATGGGAGATTCCAGTCACATGCAATGATCACTGTCATCATGGCTGCCAGTGGCGAGCTTAGCATTGCTATGCCCTGGGACTGGCCATCCATTGGCCCCTGGCCATCCTCCCACTGTGCTCCCCGACCAGCTTCGACAAGTTCCTGGGATCAGTGGGTCAGAGTTCATCATGGTGATTGCAGCCGCGCAGATTAGCAGCAGTTCTTCGTTGCAGCATTGTGAGGTGGAAGGCCGCTATTACCGGGCTTGCACTGTAGCCATCTTCAGAGCTGCAAGTTTGGGAAGCTGAGAAGCGTTCCTTCCATACTTCTTACTGTCGTTTGGGGGTTCTTGGAGGACTGGAAAAATCCTGACATCATCCAATGTCTCACTGGTTAACGAGGCTTCCCAAACACTGCCCTCGCAGCCAAAACCAAGTCAAAGTCATCTCTCGGTTGTTGTCCCTTATGATCAACCATTGTCAACCGGTATCACCACTTATTCATCTCATCTTGAACTCTTATTACCCACTAGTATGATCAACCATTCTCATCCATCCTTCGCCAGCATATCGTTGCTACATTTCCATTATTGTTGGCTAATCGTTTTAGCAACTATATACATATATGTGCATACCCAGCTATATTGACACATATATAGCAACTCTGAATCTATGGCTGGTGGTATATCCATGCTTACTATCCCCTGTTCTATCCTCTTCCTGGCCATGCCTCACCATCGACCCCTGTGCCCGGGCCCCCGCAGGGGACAGCCCTTGTGCTCGCAGCGCACGCTCGAACCAAGTGGCATGTCACGCACGGTGCGCATGAAGAGCATCTCCTGGGAAGTTTCTCAATACAGTTTGGGAACCCCAAAGGTATGGTTGCTTGATTACTAGATTTGGGGGTTTATTAGTATACATAAATTGGTATTTCTAGTAATGCTAAAAATGGTTAGCAATGGTTTGTAAATTGTTGATTACTAGAAATTATCAGTATTCACTGGATGATACCTGAAAATGGTTTATTATTAAAAATTGTTAGTAAATGGTTGATCACTAGAAATGGATTGTAGACCAAAAAAATGGGTTTATTACTATAAATGGTTAACATTCACTGGATGATAAGTGGGGGCTACCCATATTTTGAGAAAGACCCATATTGTACATATTGGATATGTTATAGATGATATATCGCCTATGTATGGTACATATGTTGTATAGTGAATTGATAGGAACACCCGAAGAGACGATTCGTCATACAAACACACCCACTTTTTGCACATGGGAATAGATATGCAAAAATAGAGTGACAAGCAGTAGTCACTACCCCAGTTTTTTTACCATGACTCCTAGAAACTGAGCTCAGCTCCAAGAAGTCATGGTAAAACTATCTGGCTGTGAGTCAAAAGACTGTACCCCTGGTTCACCTATCATTAACCATTGGTTTCCCTTATTACTGTTGGTTATTATCCTCCATTAGTTGGTTGATTTATATTCCTGGTTCCCATCATTAATCATTCTTTTCCCTATAAAATGGTTGGTTATTGCTTGTTCTCCCTATTATTGTCGCTTAATATTGCTGGTTAATTGCTTGACCCAGCTCGCCATCTGATCTTCCACCCCAAGGTGGACCCCCCCTGACAGCGCTAGCTGCCTCCCATGGTGCCATCCCGTTGCTCGCCTCGTCGGACTCCGGGGGCTCGGAGCGCTTGACGCCTCCGCTGGTTCGCAGCACACCTGGCGGTCCCGCTCCCAGGACTGGTTCGGTCCCGTGCCAAACCCACCGTGGTCCCGTTCCTCCCACCGTGGTCCCGGTCCACGTGGCATGGGGGAGGCCTCCCATGGGAAACGGCTGAAAATTGTTACTGGTAATCCATTCTGGGAAGGTGAAAATCAGATTCGGCTAATCGATGCATGTTGGGAAAAAATGGTCAGGTTTGGAAACTCGCAAACTCAATCTTTTTGAGTGACCGGTGAAGGGTTTCATCATGGTGAATTCATGGTGCTGGCAGCTGGTTCATCAGCTAAGGGATGATTGTGAGCAGGCGGAATGAAGCTTTGACAATGGTTAATCAATGGTGAACAAGTGGTCAAACAATTCATGGTCAATAATGCTTGCCAATATTTCATTTCATACAGCAATTGCCAATGATTGTCAATACTGGATCACATCTCGGACATCTGAGCAACTGAGAATGTTACCAGTGGACGTACCACATTGTTTTTAGGATTGTTCCAAAGAAGTACCACCAAAATGATGATTTCCTCATTCAACCGATCGAATGAATTCAGTTCGTCACTTTGGTTGATGGTCTCCTTGAGCTTGGCACCAACCATAGTTCGGGAAACAGGTGAACCTAAGCTACTGTATGAAACCATCGTCATCTTAGGCATGAAGATCGCTAGCCTGTGGGATTTCATCATAAGCTTTACCTACTAACCATAGGCTGGACCTTCCAACCACAGACTTTACCTATGACCCATGGTTCACCATGAATCATAATCAATCCTATGACCCATCGTAAACCCTGAACCATGATCAATCCTAACCGTCATCCATCGGAGGCCCTGGCATTTGTCGCATCACCGTGGTCCTTCTTTCCAGCACCGGCTGAGGTCGGAGCTCAAGATGTTTCGCAGACCGAAGTCGTAGTGCCTGCAACGAGTTGGTGGTGATAGTGGCAACGGTTTGCAATGATGCTGAACAGTCATTGTTCATAGTCATGGTGGTTAACGGTCATATATAGCTGATAGTCAGTTGATAGTCATGGTGGATAGTCATGGTTGATGGTCATGGTGGATAGTCATGGTTGATGGTCATGGTGGATAGTTATGGTTGATGGCCATGGTGGATAGTCATGGTTGATATTCATGGTCTTTCGCGCTTGGTAGTCTATCTAAAGATGCTTAAGGATGGTTTACAGTATTGATAGTGCTTAAAGATGGCTAATGATTGTGAATAATGAATCGGAAACACTAGAGATGGCTAAGAATGATTGATGATGGCTAGGAATGTTGGAGGAGGGCTGATCATGATTGATCATGGATATTAATGCCTAGCCCTGTTTGATGAGCGATTCAACAATGATCACCAGTATGCAAGAAATGAAACGGCACACCATGGCCATAAACAATCCCAGCTGTCAAGTACAAAGTAGGGCACCTGGGTGGTCAAACGGTAAACGATTTTGTGGCTCTGTTGGTCTCACAACTTCTGCTGCCGCATGAGTTTTTCCAACCTTGCCACCACATGCAGGGTAAACACACACACACACCACATATCTATCTATATATATATATATATACATATATATATATATATATATATTAACTAATCAATCAATTCATTCATTTCATTCATTCGTTCATTCATTCATTCATTCATTCATTCATTCATTCATTCATTCATTCATTTCTTCCTTCATTCATTCATTCATTCAATTCAATTTCATTTCATTTCATTTCATTTCATTCATTCATTCATTCATTCATTCCTTCATTCATTCATTCATTCATTCATTCATTCATTCATTCACTCATTAATTTCATATATGTATGTGTTTTCTATCTATTTATTTATATGTATCTATCGATTCGTTCATTTCATATGTTTATGTATTTACTTATCTATCGATCTATCTATGTATTTATCTATCTATCTATTCATGTGTTTATATATCTATTTATTCATGTATTTATCTATCTATCTATTTGTTTATCTATCTATTGATGTATCTATCTATCTATGTATTCATGTATTTATCTATCTATCTATTCATTCGTTTATCCATCTATTCATGTATTTATCTATTAAGGTTTTCATGTCATAAATTTATGTATTTACTTATCTATCTATCTATCTATCTATCTATCTATCTATCTATCTATCTATCTATCTATCTATCTATTTGTCTATCTATCTATTCATTCATTTCATATGTTTGTGTATTTACTTATCTATCGACCTATCTATTTATTTATCTATCTATCTATCTATCCATGTATTTATCTATCTATTTATTTATCTATCTGAATCTATCTATTTATTTATATACAGGTATGTGTGTGTGCATCGATTCTTATTTGCAGATGCATACGCGGGAGTGGCATGCCTACAAACCTCGTCGATATATTGTCACGCGTCATGTGTACATTGACATAGGTAGATACCTGAAACACTCGCTGTGGGTCCAAGTAGTAGATCGAAAGGGGTTCCGGGTTTTCCTGCCTCTGCTTGCTGAGCTGCTGCTCACAAAGAGCATACAGAATGCAGAACTTCTTGCCCAGCAGCTCAAACTGGGAATATCCTGCACACGCTGATGTAAGTACCTTACAGGTTCAACCACCCTCAAAAACGGATGGTTATATGGTAAGCGCCAATGATCCTGGTTGATTGTGACTTTCCCCTGAACTAAGTACCACAGGTGGACACCTCAACTTTCCTGCCAAAGCTGACCTGGGTGACCCAGCGACTAAAACAACCCACTGAAAGCCTGTCACCGCTGCGAAAACGACAAGACCAGGGATGAGCACAAGCAGATGCGGTCCTATCCACCTATGGTGCCACCAACTCAGTATCTAAGAAAAAGCTTGCTAGCCAAACCTGCGATTCTGGTTGTGATGGGATTTGTGCCGTTTCACTTCCGGATAGTTCCTCTTGTCAGTCCTACAGAGGCCAGCTTCACCTTCATGATGGTCTCTCGATTCGGCACCATCATTGCCTGGCTCAACCCTGACGGGCCAAGGAAGCCACATATCCTGATGCTCCTGGTTGCTATCTTGATGTAAGCATGATTCATCACTTCACGAGTCAAACAAAAATCTTACAACACAGACTTCCAAGCCACCCAAATCACAATGCATCAAATGCTGTACACCAAGAATTGCGATAGCTTTCCCTACCAACACTGGCAATTCTTGGAAAGCACCATGGACATCGCTGCCTTTCTCATCCAACTGAGCCCAGACCCCTGAGGCTCCAACCACACTCCTGAAGAGAGCTTTCACGTTCCTGGGGCGCAACGCAATGCATCAACAGAATTTGACAAACTCCCCACATCTATCTGCACATGTGTGCATACGCGAATATTGATACAAATATAAACTTTGGCCTGGACATGAATATGAGGTGGACAGCTCAAGGTACAAATATAGATATGTTACAGAGGTTTATATGATTTCATATGTTCACATTTGTCTGCACATAGGCGCGCATGTGCATGTATAGTCATGGATGCATCATTAAATTTTCTCTCACACATCTGAGGGTCAAAACCCATTAGTGCCCCAGAAACATCTCCAAAATTATCGAACAAAACGGGTACCTATGGTTGCGATAGAGACAGAACTGGTACTGTCTGGTTGGGATATGAATCTCTCCCAGTGTTGGTGATATGTGGTTATGCGTTCAAATGAATCTTACAACTACAACACCACCCTCTAAAAGCATAACATCGCCATACTAGGGTATGATCTGGTACACTCATTTGGCCATCTGATCATAGAAGTGTGTCGTCCAAAAAACTTGATGGCGGAACGGCTGGCTCTGCTTGGGTTTTCTTGGGATCTTGGGCCGTTCATAGGCAGGATCCCCCTTCGCAACATCAGGGAGGCCACAGCTGGCGAAGCACTGACGCCAAGAGGCTCAGGTAGCTCTTGTCGCCCCGCGTATCCGGGGTTCATGGTGATGAAGTAACCCACCTCAGTGGCCGCGACCACGGTGACTTGGGGTTAGTTTCGCCACCTTTTTGGGACTGATGACCATGGCTATACCCCGGTGATGTCCTCAACTGCACATCCAAGTAAGAAGTACAATCACTTAGGGGAAGAGAAAACATAGACATGTTAGACCAATACACAATGATGCACAAGCTTGGAGGCTGCGGTCTGTTTGTGCCTGACTGGGGAAATCCAAACCAAAATGGCAGCGCGACCAAACAAACATCGGATGACTTTAAACCGCTTGATGCCTTTTGATGCCTTTGCTACTTTGCGGCAGGTCCAACCTGGACACCGCCATCCTCTATGGTAAAACTATGGAGCAGGCTCCGAGCATAGTGCTCATGGAAGAAAACCCAGGTTTTTCCCAAAAGCATCTTCGATGCGATGGGTTCTCGTTTAGTTTGCTTTCGCGACTGCTCCCGTCAAGGTGAAAGGGAAGGGAAGGGAAGGAAAGGAAAGGAAAGGAAAGGGAAAGGGAAGGGAAGGAAAAGGAAAGGGAAAGGGAAGGGAAGGAAAGGAAAGTAAAAGGAAGGGAAGGGAAGGCAAGGGAAAGGAAGGGAAGGAAAGGAAAGGAAAGGAACAGCAGGGAAGGGAAGGGAAAGGGAGGGAAGGGAAGGGAAGGGAAGGGAAGGGACGGGAGGGAAAAGAAAGGGAAAGAAAGAAAAGGGAAGGAAGGAAAGGGAAGGAAAGGAAAGGAAAGGGAAAGGGAAGACAAGGGAAGGGAAGGAAAGAAAAGGGAAAGGAGGGGAAGGAAGGGAAGAGGACCGGAAGGAAACGGAACGCTGTGTAGGTGCGCGGGGGGGTCGGACAGGTGGGTGGCGGCGAGCGACCGCCAGCGGGGGCTCGCAGTTAGTTGCGAACGGATACCGGAAAATAGGGAACGGTGTGTAGATGCGCGAGGGGGGGTTGGGAGAGGTAATTGGTGGCGGCGAGCGACCGCGAGCGGGGGCTCGCAATTAGTTGCGAACGGTTACCGGAAAATGGGGAACGGTGTGTATGTGTGCAAGGGGTGGGAGAGGTTGATGGCGGCGAGCGACCGGGAGCGGGGGCTCGCAGTTAGTTGCGAGCGGTTACCGGAAGATGGGAAACGGTGTGTAGGTGCGCGAGGGAGGGTGGGAGAGATTGGCGGGGGCGAGCGACCGCGAGCGGGGGCTCGCAATTAGTTGCGAGCGGTTACCGGAAAATGGGGAACGGTGTGTAGGTGCGCGAGGGGGGGTGGGAGAGGTTGGTGGGGGCGAGCGACCGCGAGCGGGGGCGCGCAGTTAGTTGCGAACGGCTACCCGAAAAAGGGGAAAGGTGTGTATAGGTGTGCGAGGGGGTGGGAGAGGTTGGTGGCGGTCGGTGAGCGACCTGCTATTTTGAGGTTGGCGTCTAAGTGGGGGGTGAAGTAGCGCGTCACATTGGGCTTGGATTGGAACCTCAAAGGTGCTGATGAAGTGGTCTAGCGCGCGGTGCTTGATGCACGCGTCATGTTGGACGTATTTGAGTTTATGTTGGGCTCAAAGTGGGGTGAAGTTGGTGGAGCACTGGGCCCAAACTCCAATTTGGGCTCTCGTTGATCTGCTTATGTTAAGCCCTCGTTGGGCTTATTGGACCTTATTGGCATCCAAGTGGGGGTGAAGTAGGTGGTACATTGGGCCCGGATTGGAACCTGAAACGTGCTCATCAGGCGGTCTAGCGCGCAGTGCTGATGCACGCGTTATGTTGGACCTATTTGTGCTTATGTTGGGCTCAAAGTGGGGTGAAGTTGGTGGAGCATTGGGCCCAAACTCCACCTTGGGCCCTCGTTGGGCTTATTGGGCCTTATTGGCAGCTAAGTGGGGGTGAAGTAGGTGGTACATTGGGCCCGGATTGGAACCTGAAACGTGCTCATCAGGTGGTCTAGCGCGCGGTGCTTGATGCACGCGTCAGGTTGCGCCTATTTGAACTTGTGTTGGGCCCAAAGTGGGGTGAAGTTGGCAGGAGGATCGTCCTTACAGGCCCTAAACATTCTCTAGGCAGTCGTAGGCAGTACTTCGTGCCACCGTGCGATTTTCGCAATAGCCACACAGACAGCGCAGCAGATGCAATTCCAATGGAAAAAAGGCCCGCGCGAGCAGGGAGATTTGAAATTGGATTGAGAGAGAGGTTGCTGCTGATATGTTTCATGTTCGTGAGTGATGACTGGTCGGTATTTATTATTCTGGTATAACTTCTACCTTTTTGCTTTTGGGTTCTCCGGCCCCACCTTGTTTTCACGACGCTGCCGCGGTGAGATGCCACATACGAACATCCGAAACTCCAGTTGCCCCGGATCTCAAGCAACTGATTCTGAAGCTTCACCAGCTGCCCCACAAGCCAGACCAAGGTCATTGAGCATGCGAACTACTTCAAGACAGCCTGCATGAATTGCAACATCCAGAGCGGCTTGATGCAGCTTGTCCATTCCTGTCCGCCAGATTCTTTTCTGCACCAGCTTCAATTAGGAAGCGGACAACTTCGACATGGCCTTCAAGAGCAGCAAGATGCAGAGCTGCTATCCCATTCCTGTTCGCCAGATTCTTTTCTGCACCAGCTTCAATTAGGAAGCGGACAACTTCGACATGGCCTTCAAGAGCAGCAAGATGCAGAGCTGCTATCCCATTCCTGTTCGCCAGATTCTTTTCTGCACCAGCTTCAATTAGGAAGCGGACAACTTCGACATGGCCTTCAAGAGCAGCAAGATGCAGAGCTGCTATCCCATTCCTGTTCGCCAGATTCTTTTCTGCACCAGCTTCAATTAGGAAGCGGACAACTTCGACATGGCCTTCAAGAGCAGCAAGATGCAGAGCTGCTATCCCATTCCTGTTCGCCAGATTCTTTTCTGCACCAGCTTCAATCAGCAAGCGAACCACTTCGAGATGGCCTTGATGAGCGGCAAGATGCAGAGCAGTCCGTCCATTCTGTTCTGCCAAATCCTTGCCAACACCAGCTTCAATTAGGAAGCGGACAACTTCGACATGGCCTTCAAGAGCAGCAAGATGCAGAGCTGCTATCCCATTCCTGTTCGCCAGATTCTTTTCTGCACCAGCTTCAATTAGGAAGCGGACAACTTCGACATGGCCTTCAAGAGCGGCAAGATGCAGAGCTGCTAGCCCATTCCTGTTCGCCAGATTCTTTTCTGCACCAGCTTCAATCAGCAAGCGAACCACTTCGAGATGGCCTTGAAGAGCGGCAAGATGCAGAGCAGTCCGTCCATTCTGTTCTGCCAAATCCTTGCCAACACCAGCTTCAATCAGCAAGCGAACCACTTCGAGATGGCCTTGATGAGCGGCAAGATGCAAAGCTGCATGTCCGTTCTGTTCCGTCAGATTCTTTTCTGCACCAGCTTCAATCAGCAAGCGAACCACTTCGAGATGGCCTTGAAGAGCGGCAAGATGCAAGGGTGTGAAACCAAGATCTATTTGTGCATCTGTCTCCGCACCTGCCTCCAGCAAAAGCTCAGCAGGCTTTAAATGTCCGTTTCTTGCAGCGTGGTGCAAAGGTGTATGGCCTTCTTCATCCCTCACGGTAGGATCTCTCGGGCTCTCAAGCAACTTTTCAAGTTTGATTGAATCATTGTCCCGAGAGGCCGAAATCATCGCTTGGTCTTGTTCAACATCAGGTGGCCAAAACTCCATTACTATCAGCAGCACTTGCACCGAAGCCGTGAAAACATCATCATCCAGAATCTTGCAGGAATTGCTGTCCCATAGCAGTTTTTGCCTGAATCTGGAAACCCCAATCTTGGCCACTAACAACTGCTTCACTTCTTTTGCAGATCTGCCCACGAACTCATCCTCTTCAAGCATTACCAATGTCTCGCCAGACAAACCTGAGCAAACCTCCATGACTGCGTCCCTCTACTGCCTTGGGCCAGTTTGACAGCCAGCCGAATGGCTACATCGGATGTGCATACATCTCCGTATCAGATGTGTATACATATATACATATATATATATATATATTTATTTATTTATTTATATCTATATAGAGAGCAGGGGACTGTGGTAGTACACTTTTTTGGTGATTTGCTCTGCTCCAGGTTTGCCTCAAAACCCCAAAATGTCATTGAAGTGAACTGAAACATGAAGATTTATAGAAAGATCATTAACTGTTCCATGAAGTCACTACAATGGAATTCAATTGACTGGTTTTACTATGTTGTAAAGTGTAAAGCTTGCTATCTTTATCTAAGTGTCAGTTGACACATGCCGCTAAGCCAATATGCTTGTTTGTAATTGTAAGGATGTAATATTGTTCTGAAATCATGGGAAAAGATTTTGTGAATTTAAAGTGGTATTTGTTCTTAATCATAAGATGTAGTAACTTAATATTTATAGGGTATTGCAATATTCTTTACAATCAAAAATCATATGTAATTTCAATATTCAAAGACCTGCAAGATGTTTTTGAAATATATATCTTTCTGTCTAGAATATAATATATTACTTGTTGTTGCTTGTCCTATTCAAACCCAAGATAAGGAAAATCTCAATGTAACCTGCAGCATATCGTCACAACAATCTTGGCCCACATGTACTGCAACCGATACATAATTTACTTGTTGTTGCCTTTCATAGAACATTGTTGAATAGAGTGTGCTAGCAAAATATGGCAATGTGTAAGTAGTATACAATGCTTATCTCAAGAGATATGCTATATATATTTTAAAGCGATTATTTTTCATTGTTACAACAGAACTTAAGTTATAAGATATACTTATTGTGCTTGTGAAATCCACAAGGCAATGTGTAATTGGTATTTAGTATTCCTGCCAGAAAAAAAATTATATTCCAAAACAAAGATGGCAAGTATTTTTAGTAATGCAGCTATCATCCAGTATGAATTAGGAGTTATTATTAGTATGATATCTATGATATCAAATTCAAAAATATTCTGCGATAATATTGTCAACACCATATTTTTTACTTACAGATGTTCTCCTCATTTTTTTCGAAGAACTATTCCTGTAATATTAATGTTTAGCCTGTTATATATCAAAATAAGAATATAAATTATCAATATTGAATTACTAGAATTTCAAGAAACAAAGAATTTTGATAAAGAATGCAAAAAATATATATAGATATTTTAGTGATATTTCGAAAATATAAATATATACATATATATATATGTAAATAAATATATTTATAATATGATTCAATAAAATTACCAAAACAATTATTTAGACATAAATCTATTTCATTAATATAATTTGGAGGATCCAGGACGACAAATGGGGACAGAGGAGGGCAAAGGAAGGAAAAATAACAAAAACCTCGAGAAAGCAAAAAAGACAAAAAGACCAACTCCAGGTAGAGTGCCACAGAGTGCCTGGGACATAAGGTTGGTATTTTTGTTGATTTTCTCGAGGTTTTTTTGGTAGTTTTAGAAAAATAGCAAAAAACCTCGAGAAAACCAAAAAAAAACAAAAAAAACAAAAAAAACCAAGCCAATGGGTAGTACAGGGTCTTGGGTCCATAGTCTTGTTTTTTTTGTTTTTTTTTGTTTTTTTCGTTTTCTTGGTTTTTTGGTTTTCTTAGTTCTCTTGGTTTCTTTGGTTTCTTGGTTTCTTTCAGATTGTAGTAGATTGGTAGAGGCCAAAAATTCCAGGTAGAGTGCCAGAGTGCCTGGGACATAAGGTTGGCATGTTTGTTGATTTTCTCGAGTTTTTTGTAGTAGTTTTAGAAAAATAGCAAATAACTTCGAGAAAACCAAAAAAACCAAAAAAAACAAAAAAAAACAAAAAAAAAAACAAACAAAAAAAAACAGAAAAACAAAAAAACCAAGCCAATGGGTAGTACAGGGTCTTGGGTCCATAGTCTTGTTTTTTTTGGTTTTTTTTTGTTTTTTGTTTTTTTTTGTTTTTTTTGGTTTTCTTAGTTCTCTTGGTTTCTTTGGTTTCTTGGTTTCTTTCAGATTGTAGTAGATTGGTAGAGGCCAAAAATTCCAGGTAGAGTGCCAGAGTGCCTGGGGCACAAGGTTGGTATTTTTGTTGATTTTCTCGAGGTTTTTTTGGTAGTTTTAGAAAAATAGCAAAAACTTCGAGAAAACCAAAAAAAACAAAAAAAAAACAAAAAAAAAAAACAAGCCAATGGGTAGTACAGGGTCTTGGGCACAAAAAAGTGTACTACCGTGGTCCCCGGTTCTGTTTATATATATATCTATTTATTTATATATATATATATTTATTTATTTATTTAATTATTTATTCATTTAGATTTATATATATATACATATTTTTTATTTATTTAGATATATATATATATATATATTTATTTATTTATTTAGATATGTATATATATATTTATTTATTTATTTATTTATTTATTTATTTATTGAGATATATATATATATAGATATTTATTTATTTATTTATTTATTTATTTATTTATTTATTTATTTATTGATTTATTTAGATAGATATATATATATATACAACCTATGTCCATATATACTAGTGTACAATTTAAATATCTTTCAATATCTTTCAGTGTCTTTCCAAACATGATTCTGGATGGAAGCCGAAACGCCCCAAGTTCCTGCTGCGCATCAGACCGGGCAGCAGCCCGGACGCCCCGGCACCCAGCAGTTCCGTCAAGCTGCAGATGGGACCAACTTGATGGGCGCTGGCTCACCTGTAGGCGAGGCTTCCCAAGGGAGGGAGCGGTTGAGCTGCTGTCGCTTCATGCGGGGCAGGTTCCCACAATGCCATAAGGTGACCTACCAATAATAGCTGGTCAATGGTTAATAGGGGATGATAACCAACAATTATCGGGGATATCTAATATTTGGTATATATATATATTATATATATACATATATATATATATATACCAACTATATAGGGCTATGGGTCAAACAGTTAACCAACCAACTTTCATGGGGAATAATAAGCAACAATGACAGTGGGAAAACAATGCTTAATGATAGGGGAACTAGGGGTACAGGGTTTTGACCCATAGCCATCCAATGATGAAGTGCGTGGTAACATGGTTGGGCAAATGGTTGAGATTATCGGCATCACTGGATGATGTTTGCTAGAAAAATAGCCATATAATGGTTAATGGACAGGTGAATTAATAGGTGAATCAACAACCAGCAATGGGTGAATCAACTATCGATATATTATAGGTGATAATAGGTGCATGCTTCCATGGCCATATTGGATTGGCACCCATTTCACTGGTTAGCAGCCATATTGTTGGTGATAATCATCTATTTTTGAATGAACAACCATTGAAAATGGCTACAAACCAAAAGGAAGTAGGTCAATTCTCATTGACCCAGGAGATCCTTGTTCCTTACCTACCCTCCAAGAACCAAAACAAATAACGAGCTACCGAATGGTTCCAACCAGGTCCCTGCCCGGTAGCCAAATCAGGTCCCTTGGCGCCGCTCTCGTTTGGAACGCGCCTGGGAACATAAAGGTTGCAACCTGAGTCAGGTCCCGGGACCGATCTCCCACGGAGCTGGATTCTCCGGGGCATTTTTTCGGCAAACAGCGAACTGGGTGCACAGCCATATGCAGCTGAAAGACGATGAAAGCTCTGAGAAAAACCAAACACATCGAAATTCATGGCCATCAAAGATGATGAAAGCTTTTGATTCATTCATGATTTATGCTTTTGCTGAGATCCCAAGCCTTTGACTCTCACTCTGAATATGTCATGTGTTGTCTAAAATCCTCATCCACAATTGAGCAGCCTCCATCAGTGGTCCACCTTAGGGACTGAACGCTTGACACAAGTCCTAAGCCACTGGATCTGCAGCACAAAAAGTGGCTACCCTAAACATCACGGCTTGCCGCTTCCCCAAACCGGCGGTAAAAGCTTGATGATCACAACTTGTCTTGCATCAAACAGGTTGCTAAATTCATGATCATCAGCAAAATGATCATCAAGATAATGATGATCATAAAGGTGGCTCAAAAGGGCTAAATCATGTTGCATCAAACAGGTGGCGAATTTCAAACCTACAGCAACCTAATGATCATCTGGGGGGTTCTGAAAATAAGGGTACCCTCAATATCATTCATTAATTAATAGTCATTTACAGCAATAAATCAACTATTTTGGGGGGGTTCCCCATTGTAAGAAACCCCCTATCTACAGCATATTTGTGGCCTACGCCAGGTTTCGCCAAGCAACTGCTTGTCGCTTGGCAGAACAAATGGATTCCACCTGCGCCGTTCATTGATCCGCAGGAGACGACCGACCGACCAATGCTTGGATCAGGATGGGAGTCACAAGGATGCTTACCCTCCGGTAGGTAAGCTAACCTGGCAGGCTGGATGTTAGCCATATTTTCTAGTGAAACCCTAGGAAACCACGAATAAATGATGGATTTTCCATTGCCAGGTTAGTTTACCAGAGGGTAATGGGAGAGAGACAACACTATGTAGGATTGACCAGCCAAGGAGAGCCTCGAACCAAAACAGAAAACAACTCAAGTAGCAAAATGAAGAAATCAATGTGTGAAAATGACAATCAAAACAAATTCTAGAAAAAGAATTATGTTGTTACAGTATCTGGCTATGGGTCAGTTCACCCTTAGTTCCCCTGCTTCACCCATCATTAACCATTGTTTTCCCTATTGTTCTTGGTGAATCTCCCCCATGAACGTTGGTTGATTGAAGCCTTGATCCAGCTCGCTCTCAGCTTTGAGAACGGCCCAACCGAGCGACTTTGACAAGGCGGAGCAGATGGCCTGCTGAGCAATCACAGAGAGCACTTCCAGATCGATTCGGTTGAACTCATCGAAGCATCCCCACCTTTTCGCCGCAACGACTCCAACGATCCATGGTGGCCCTATATCCGGGTGGTTTCTTAGGTGGTCTATCATGGTTATTATGGTAAACCACCAGGGTTTATTCTGGTTAGTTATCATCACCATGGTTTCTTAGGAGGTTTATTATGGTTAATGAATCATAGGGAATAACAACTAACACTACGGCTTAAACCATATGGTCGGTGAACTAAGCCCAATAACCATGCTGAATGAAACCAGTGGGGGATGCACACCCAAGTAAGAACAACCACCACAACTACCGCTAGTGTCGCTAGTGCTGCTAAGACTACTACTTCTGCTGCTACAGGAAATATAACAGAAAATGTACCATAGTGGCTGATGAATCAGTGACAACCTCTTCGAAGAAGAGATGGAAAGACAAACTGGAATAGGGGCATGATAGCAATGTGAGTGGTCAATTACAAGCCACTATACTATCAATCATAACAAATTGTGGTTCCAGGATGTTGAAACGAAAGTAACAATAAGCTGCAATAGTAAGGTATAGGGCGTATAGGGTAAGGGACTACTGGTAAAAATTGTATGAGCAGTCAACAAATGGCTTTGGATACGAACCACAATACGGATCAGAACAAACAACGAGCGAAAACGACGAAGGAAGGCGAGGAAGTACTGTAATAACAAAAGATGAGATAACAAACAATGCCTGTTGCAGAAACAACGAGGGCATCTGCAAAACTCTTGGGGAAACCGCAATCGCAATGGTCATTTCAGGATCCGTGCGGATGCCTTGATTTGCATAGGTCAAAACCAGACGGTGCTGTTTGCAGGGCATCTGGTTCATGGCACCACCGTCGGATTTGCAGGTGGACCATTTGAGCTGGACCATTTGAGCCACACTGTCTGATTCAAAACACAGCCAGGATCGCATATCAAAAAATGCACAGGAAAAAGAACGGAAAATTGTGTAGGAACGGCTCCTTGCTTCTTGTTGAAAGAAAACTCTTAAAGGTCTTCACCACCGCGTGGGATCTAAACCCGACAGAAGTGATGGAGATTATCTCAACAAAAGAATGCAGAAGATTGGAGTACAGTATAGTTCCAAATTAAATCCAAGAAATTGAAGTTCTAGACAGTTCTTGGTAGGACAGTTTCCAATCTTTCTAGGGCTCATGATTCTGGTCTGTCAATCATGCAAGTGTTGGTCAATTCTGCCAATTGTAGCTTTAACATGCTGTAACCTCCAGTAGAACTGATAGGCGGGGGCATCCGCGTTTGTGCACCCCTGTGCCCCGCTTCTCCGGTGTCAAGGGACAGTCCGCTCATGCAAAGACCTTTGAAGATCTTGGCCATGTCTCTAAAGCGGTGTTGGTCGGAGCAATTCGTGACCACCTCAGAGGTGAGCGGATCTGGCAAGCCCTCAACATGACGCCCGAAAAGGGGACCAAACATTGGGGATGTTGGCAATTTTGAACCTGAGAAGCCTTGCAATTTTGATGGATGAAAGTATTCACAGCCCAATGTGTGCCAAGCAAATATTGTCTGGACTTTACCTCTTAAAATGCGAGAAATGGATGTAAACGGGCATTGACCTGTGCACCCTTTCCAAACTGAACAGCTAAATACCCGTTCCTCTAGATCCACAATAGGTTTCGTTGAAGGGCCAAAACAACTCAGTCGGATTTAGGGAACCAGCATAGATTAGGTGGTGTTAGTTCTATGATTAGCGCCAGCATGTGCAAGCTCGTGCTCGACTTGGTATTCAGTTGGGAAAAACCATTGTGCATAAATGCGCACCTTTCGATGCAAACAAGTTAGAAGTAGCGAGACCCTCGCCCTGCTCTCCACTCATATGCAAGCTGACAGATAAGTTCTTTAACCATATACCAACCATATTTCAACTCATATATCAGTTGTAATGCTCACCATAGACCAAGTAGTTTACCACTCCGTGGATGACCAAGCCACCACGAACACTCCCAGGGTGCGGCCCATGTCCTGGTGCGCGGAGGTGGTGGATTGGTGGGGCACCAAGGCCAGCCATCAGTGGATGGGTTGGTACCATTATCACCTGTGGCTACTCCTGGTTGTTGCTGGCTAATGATGGTTAATGATGGTTAATAATTATTTTATGATGATTAATGATGGTTAATGATGGGTTCATGATGATTAATGATGGTTAATGATGGGTTCATGATGATTAATGATGGTTAATGATGGGTTCATGATAATTAATGATGATGAATGATGGTTAATGATGGTTAATGATGATTAATGATGATTAATGATGATTAATGATGGTTAATGATGGGTTCATGATGATTAATGATGGTTAATGATGGTTAATGATGGGTTCATGATGATTAATGATGATTAATGATGGTTAATGATGGGTTCATGATGATTAATGATGGTTAATGATGGTTAATGATGGGTTCATGATGATTAATGATGATTAATGATGGTTAATGATGGGTTCATGATGATTAATGATGATTAATGATGGTTAATGATGGGTTCATGATGATTCATGATGATTAATGATGGTTGATGATGGGTTCATGATGATTAATGATGATTAATGATGGTCAATGATGGGTTCATGATGATTAATGATGGTTAATGATGGTTAATGACTTTTTATGATGATTCATGATGGTTGATGAAAAAACCTGTATGACACTCGATGAATGATGTACCGATACTTTAGCAGCTCTGTTTCACCCGTGGCGCTCCTTGGTGGTTTCGGTCTTGCCGGTTCCCGCCGGTCCAGCTGGCGCCCCGCCGAAGAACATGCCCAGGGCCTGGCGGCAGTGATGCCCTTGGTGAACGCCAAGGCCAAATGGCATGTGTGAAAACTAGAGATGCCATAGGTGCAGAAATGACCCATAGATTTCATAGGTTCGGAAAAGAACCCATAGATTTCATAGATTCAGAAAAATCCCATAGATTTCATAGACACTAGATTCATAGATTCCATGGATTCATAACCATTGGTTCAGAAATTAAATTGTATCCAAATACTGGAAATGAAATACTCCATCCGGGAATGAAAGTCCTAGAAACTGATGCTTAGAAATACCTTGAAAATCTCCGGGTTCTACAAATACCTACAAATTTTGGAATGCGACACTTTTGAGGCGGCCAGCAACTTCGCTACACCTGGTGTCATCACAAGCCAAGGCCCAGCAACTTCGCTAAAATCTGTGGTGGGAGCCTTGGGTCGCATCTGCGAGGACAACCAGCTGAGCTTCGAGTTAACCAAGTCCCAGTGGCTGCGCCCGGGCCCTGCCTGTGACTGCGTCACATAGCATCGATCCGTCAGCGCGGTGATGACCAGTCGTTCCTTACAGCCTAGGTACTCGTAGGAGTAGACGAAATCCACATCCTCAGCCCCCAGGACTCTGATCCAGAGTTCTTGGTATGGGCCCCTGAGCCTATTCGGGAGGCAAAAAAATCATGACACTTCGATGTCTGTCTATCAGGAAGAAGTGAGAGAGTACGATTGAGACTAGCATAAGTGGTTCGAATCACTTGCACATTCGCTGCGTTTTTGGGTCGAGCTCTTGGCTCGCTGCATCATGATGCATCTCATTCTTCCTTTGTCCATCCTGTCGGTCTACTCGCTTCTTGTTCGTGAGTTGAATGTGGCCAATGTCTCTTATCCTGGTTTTGTTGCATGGAACGATACTACCAGGTTTCCAGAGGGTTCTTGCAGTTCATCTGTCGAATCAATCCCCCCATCGACTACTTAAGAGATCCAATCCCCAAGCTGCTCCATGGCTCGGCTTGCTGTGCAAATTTTGCCTCCAAGACACGGCAATGGAAACCACCGCATGGTCAGTCTCCTGCTTCCAATAAAGCCTCGAAATCAGGCGGCAGCAGCAGCAGCAGGAGCAGCCAGTCTCACCCCGTCATCTGTGTGCAGGTCCTTGCGGTTCCTCATGTCTTTCATTGTGCTCCAACTGACCGCCCGCCTTGTTTGCTTCAGCCACTCGAAGTCATTCTCATCCTTCACCTTCCCCTCACGGGCCTCGCAGGAAAGCAAGATCCGCAAAATGGCTGAACACACCAGCAGCGCATGCATCGGCAGGGCTTACTGCGCACGAAAGGTGATGTTTTCTACGTCAAACATCGGTTGGGTGGTGGATCCATTTGACAGGTGATCAATCCACCATGAATCATCCTGTCATCCTAGCTGAAATCAACTTGCAAGTTGGCTTCTAAACCAAATTTACTCGCCCCACGAAACTTTTTTTGCCCCAGATCCCGCAACGGCAATCCCCTGATTGCTTGAAGCTGCGCGTCTAATGTCCAGCCTTCTTCCAGACCTCAAGGAACAAGTCCTTCTGATGGACATGGACAGTGACCAGAGTTTCCTCGGCAAGCCGAGCTTGAGCCCCAGCTGGTGCCAAGCCTTGTCAATCAACAAGGTTAATGTGTTTTGACCATAAATCAACATGCAATGCTCATGCCAGTAGATTCAAAGACCGGCCATCCAAACTGTTTTGCTTCGAATTCGCTTACGTTCGCAAAATCTTTGCAGCGGAAGCCAAATTGTGTACCCGCCAGATCTGTGGTCGGTCGCAACAGCATCAGATACTGTACTATTGCATTATGAACAACGTCACAAAGAAAGCAATCCATTGGATATGTATGTGGTTGGATCATCAAATCTAACTTGTCTAGTTGCTTAAATCAGCTGCTGGGTATGTACATGATCTCTTACTCATATGATCCCTATCTGTCAGGTTAGTCTTTGGAGATTGACAGATGATCAAAACATCATGCCTAAGTGGTTCCGCAGAAACTGATGTTTCATGGTGGTTGAGATAAAGGTTTATATGGTTGCGCAATGGTACGGTATAACCACGCTACGGTGCCCTTTGCATCACAACCATCCGCTGAGCCCCGGGCGAACTTGGTTCGCTCCATCTTCGAGGGCAAGTTGGTGAGGCAAATAGCTGGCACGACAGATGCTGCAACTTCCAGTGAAGTGCCGAGGACTGCGATGCCTTTTTGTCTTTGCAACTATGCAAATATATATGTATATATTTTTTTCCCTCAAGGCATATTGTAGCTGTACGCTGCGGCCTAATGTATATAATGTAGATATATATATATATATATACAAATACATACACATAGATGTATGTATGCGCATGCATATAGCATTGTATACACATACACACGTTACATGTGTATACATGTGGATCCACGCATCCAGACAGCACTGGACATGGCATCGCATCACAGGAAACGACCTACCATCACACGACACGACATGACATGATTACAATACAATCTGTTTCATGACATTGCCATTAAAATCAAGTCGTATCACATATGTAAACATCTTGCAATTTCTGTCTGAACATGTCTGAAAATGTGGACTACCGGGATTGTGATGTACAGTGCTGCGCACAAAAGCACATTTTGCAAAGAATGTGCATTTCAGGAAGATTCTACAGCTAAGCCAGCCCTTTTCGTCACTTAAACTAGTGAAGTCCCAGACAGCTTCTGAAGGACCAAAGGCGGCAAATCTCCCAAAGCCCTGCTCGCCTACAAGGTCTGTCAACATCTGAGAGAACTTCCTGGGCTCGGGGGGTGGGTTCAACGGCTTCAGGAGAGGGAGATAGCTGAAATGTTTGTGAAGCATTGAACTCCTATGTCCTTGCCACAATAATGACCATATTAATAACCATAAGAGAGTTGCAAGGTTGATAATAATCATAATAACCATAATTACTCCTTCCCCAAAAACATTATGATTGATGATAATTATAATAATCATAAATCATTCCAAATGGTATAATAAGGGATGATAATGGTTGACAATGATGTGCACAAACATATTCATGTCCAAACATGCGTAAATAATGATTCGGGAGTCGTTTGTTATTATCCACATGACTGCACAAGCGTATAGACGCGTGTAGATGCTTGTATGATGTATGTGTGCATGTATGCAAATAAATATGCCTGTCCAATGCATATATGTACACATTATATGTACACATGTGTACATATACAAGGGTTGTCCGCGCCATGCCACCATGATCATCTTCAGGGAAAAACAGTTCAGCATATGTGGGTGCAACATGTACTTCCGCTCTCACCTTGATAAAGTTCTTTACATTGCAATATACAAACTTATATTCATCCATATGCACATGCATACAAAGATACATACACTTTGTATAACATGCCTTTTATTACATACATTGCATACATACATATACGTATACAGCTTGATTGACTCATTTTTCACATTTCACATATTTACCAATTTCCCACGGAAAAAATCTGGCAGCTGCCCCTTCCAAGCATCCGGTTGGCGGCGTTCATGACGCTCTTATCCTTGTCCCTGGCCATTCGAGTCAAGGCATCCTGGAAGTCTGTGGTCCAGATCAGCTGGATACCTAGGCACCGGTGAAGCAAGGGGAAGGGTAGCAGCGGTTTATCCAAGGCAGCGGTTCATCCAAGCAGCCTGTCAATGAAGCTGGGTGAGTCCAGTGCTAAGATATCACCACTCAGCTGGTGGGAACCAAGTTCTGCTCAGAGACAACCTTGAGGACCATGCTGTAGTTCTCAATTCTGCGGTTTAGTATGTTGTGGATAGAGGCAAGACAAAGGCAACCAATCTGAAACTGGCTGGTCAAGGTGGGAACATCTTGGGATTCCAGTGATGGTAGCTTAGTGAAGGTTACAGCTAAGAAAAGCTAAACAACAGCTGAGTTTCATAGCCTAAACGCCCTAGGTAAAGATGGACAAAACCAAGGATTGATACTGTACAACCCAAAACCAATGAATAGCGATCAATCATGGGTGTCTTTGAAGGGAACAGAAGTAGCTCATTTCCATCTGCACCTCGTAAATCGAAATAATTTTGACTCCAAGTGACCCAGCAACGATACTTGCGCAATGCACTTCTTTCCAAAGTCAGACATGGTGGTGCCGCCTGCTGCTAGCACCTCGTGGCGCGGTTCAAGTGCAACAGTTCTTCCTTGAAAGTACCAATAGCAACAAAATCAACAAACTCGTTTCGGGGGTGTCAGGAATGCAAAATATCCGACCGAAGCATGCTTGGAAGCCAAGCAGGCAAGAAACGGTGCTAAAAAGGTTCAGTTCAACCACTATACCCAAAAATCAGGGACCATGCCCACTAAAGCTGGGTGAACATCGCTGCTTGTCACCAACCGAAGGCACCGTGGGCTGAAATTCTGCAGCTTTCTGAGATGGTACGAAAGCCAGAACTCATAACATGGCAGGAAGATGCCAGAATCAACCACTAATCTTTTCCCCCTATTACTAAGGTATACCAAGGTGGTCTGTTTTATTTGGGGTTTACCAATAGGAGGCATGGATGACTTCTCTTGGATCTCGGTCGCCTGTCCGCATTCTCTGGAGCAAATGTTGCATTCCCGTCGCACGGATCGCTGCATTTCAGCCTGGCGCTTCCATGAAGATAGCTGCGGCCGCTGGGAACACTGGGGACCCGGAGCCTGGGACTCATCACGCTACAGGATGGTAGAATCGTCTGCCACCTTGAGATGTGATCTGCCAATGCGATTATTTTGTAGCTATTTTGCAGAAGGATGTCCAGTACCGGTATTTGCCCATTGCCAATATGTCCATCGTTATCAGCAGCCATGATATCGGACAAAGATGATCATGAATCATGAAGGTCAACGTCTGCAGTATTGGTTAGCTAATCTATAGGCGCTTGCTTTCTGACAATCCCGAGCTGAAACTATGCAATTTAGAAGAACTATGACAAGCCAGAGGGAAGTCTTATCCCACATGCGAATCAAGTATACTGATTGATGCGATCATAATACACATAATAATACAGTGCAACCATACTGATTGACCAACTTCTAGTTCTTTTGTGATGTTTCTACCCTGTTTTCGTTGGTCTTACTGAACTTGTCAAAACAATCAACCTATTGCGCCACCAATTCATCCGTTGTCACTGAACTGCAACGCTGACCTCAGCCGACCAGCCTTCTGGAAGGTCACTCAAAAAGGAATAAGATCATAAACTGGTTATGACCTGCCTGCTCACTATCACCTCATAGTGAACAACACGTAAGCTACCTCAAAGCCTCGAAGTGTTTCATTACTTTTCTCCAAAATGGACGATGTCCCTGTGACCATCTCGCAGGATGCCTCCAGTGAAAGGAGCCAATCTTCGATGTTGCCTTGTGCCTGTACTGGCACCCTTAGTTGTGCAGAAACATGAGCAGCGGTGATAACTTTGAAAACCCAGGAGGCCGACCTCACACAAAGAACGCAACAAGAGAGGATGCAAATCTTCTCGAGTCCAATGACGCACTGCAAGTTTAACGAAGTTCAACAACGGGGAGGGAGGATCCACATGTAGTCTGAAGGAGACGAGCAACGTCAAGACTCCGAAGCAAGCTGCCAGTGTTTCGAGAATCTATCAAAATCATCCTGTTCTGAAACAGAGCTTCGCACACTGACCAAATTCACTCTGGAGGAATCTCAAAACCAGGAACTCCCCCCAAAACAAAACATGAAAGTTTCTCTAGCCCATCATCCACCATCATCCAGTCTCATTATGAACCATTTTCAAGCAGTATAGTGTGCCATTAAGTATTGTACCATTCTTTATCCTTCTGAAGCAGCATGACCAATGTGAACCAGCACTATCAACCACTAATCAGTCTAGTGAAAGGACAATGTTTAAGATCAGTAATATGGTACCATATCATAAACATAGATAACATTATTGGCCATTAACATCCATTCACATGATATTGCAGGTTCATATGACCAGTAGTTCAACCATTAAACATGGACCATTGTGAATTGTGAACCAGCATTTCACCATTTAATACCATTGTCAGCCATCATTATAACTACAACCATTGACCATATAACAAAATACTGCAAGTCTATTGCTATTTCATTGTCACCATTCCATTTCACCATTTAATTCCATCATCGGTTTATTGTTATTGGACAATTAACAAGTATCATTCACCAACCCGTCGTATCGTACCATCCGAGTTTGACCGAGGCGCTGCAGTGCCACCTCCTCTTGCACCGGACCATGCGTCTCCATGATCTTGACCTGGGCGGCAGTCTGCAGGAGCGAAGGTGAATCAAATGTGAAGCAATGGCTTCCAACTTGTGGTGAAGTCATGTGGGATAATTGTGGTGAATTGATGGTGGATAATTGTTCAATCCATGTGGGATAATTGTTCAATTCATGGTTCAAGTGATGGTGAACTGATGAGTAATGCTTAGCTGATGGTCAATTGACGGTTGATAGTTCTGAATAAATGGTTTATGTTGGTTCAGACTGGTCAAAAATGAGTACAGGGATGACCAACGACCTGTTGAATCTATCCTAAAACTGGTTAACAATCTATATAATCTCTGAACTTTCTTCTAGGAGGCATTGAATTTGGTATGGTAATGCATGATAGATATCTGGCTTGGAACCAGGCTTGACAAGAAACGAAGCTGTGTTGGAAGCTGTGGTCGTACCATCATGGATAAACCGTCTCGCCAAGGTTGTTGCATTCCCCTGTGGTCTATGGCGACCTACCGGATCGCAGAACCTTCCAGAATGACCAACAGGCCATCATTAGATGTTCATGTCGTCGAAAACAATGAAGACGAGGAGCGGTAGCGACTTCAACAGCAACAGGAACATCGTCAACAGCTACATCAACAGGAACACAAAAAAATACTGGATCCAGGGCTACTGGCGTATGGTAGTCTGCTAATCTCGCATCAAAAGCTGGCAAAAACCAACTGACCAAGCGAATCAGGGCTCTTTCATGACTCTGTTGTCTCACAAACGCTCCACAGAGGAAAATCCGACCATCCATCAGTCAAGCGGCAATCTTTTTCCTGTCGACCTTGTCGAACTGGACCTAAGAAAGCGCGGATTAATGAATCAGACTGACTTTGAAGGCTGAGGCTACCCTAGATGCCTATGAAGCATTTGCCAAGAGCTGCCATGACCTTAGATTGCGCCCTTTTGCAGGGCGTCATTCTGCTTTTGCTTAGATGATCATCTTCAGATTGTTCCGAAATTCAGAAAATGTCTACGCGTACATCAACATGGAGATACTTCTGAGGAATACATGTAGGCCTTCTCGATTCCAAATCCATGGCCTATCTTTGCAGCGCGTCATGCCGCAGTTTTGAGTATAAAAACGATCTGCTGCTTTTGCCGATGCTATTAACACGATCAACATGTGTTGCATTTCCTGTCGTAGTAGTTGGTCATGATCCCCTAGTCTTCACCATTATCAGATCTTAAACAACTTAATCGTCATCAACCAGCATTGACCGCGATTAGTCACTATTAAGCATTGTTCATCACTATTCAGCATCATTGACCAGGATCACAGGTCGCTCCTGGAATGGGAACTGGTTTCATCTGGTTCCTGGTGGGGTAAGGTTAGAGTGGGGCATCACTCCTGGGTAGCACAGGTAAACGTTGCTAATCAACAGTCATGCTGCCACAAATGGACAGCTAAGACAATCGTACTTATGTAAATGAATAGTGACAATGATGTCATTGGATAGTACTGGAAACCAATCACAATAGTTATCGATAGTGACACAAATGAATAGCTGTAGTCATAGTGTTGCACATTACTGGTAAAGTTCATAGAAAGAATCAATGAACAATGACATCTTTATGACATATAGAGTGATATAGTCATGAAGATCTCAATGAACCAGCAAATATGTGGGCAATGTGTCCGGGTCAGCACGTTGTACCCCTTTTGTTCACATCAATCATCCAACCAGCAGTTGTTGGAATGTTCACCTACCCAATTTTGATATGGTGGTTTCTCAAAATAGGGGACCCCAAAAATGGTTGATTTATCATTATAAATGACTATTAAAGGATGACTTGGGGGTACCCCTATTTTGAGAAACACCCATATGCCCATTCAGGTAATTACTTACGGCCTTACTGCCATTGTGACCATGGCTTCATCCTGATCACCATCTGAAGCCGCCATGGCCCTCACTTCTTGATACGAAGTTACCCAACAAGTGGACCGGGGGCCCCACCCTGTTGATGGCATCAAACAGCTTCTCAAAGTCCTGTTGTCGCAGCGGTGAGGTGTTGCAAGAACAAAAACCTGGTTGGTGAAATCATGCTTGCTAATACTACCAAGCAGGTTTCTTACTCTGATTACTGCATGAGGGCAATTGCCTGGTACCTTAAATCATGATTTGATAATGGATCGTTCAATACCAGGTAATGTGCTCGTACATATGGAAATATTGATATTAATGGTTGCTCATAACACCGTTAATGTTGGTGAAATGTGTGTTAGGTACCTCGGTGAAAAAAACGTATGTGCTAATAATGGTCAATATTGGGCAAGAACGGTGATCAATGACTCATCAACAATTAATGTAGAAGATGATAAACAATGAAATAGAATGATTAGTGAGGTTAGTCAATATGATTGATATGAAGCACGATGTTAATCAACTATTGATTGTTGGTTCACGAGATTATTGGCCCATATACTTATCTACAGCGTTTCATGTGACCTGTGAACTGGAAATAGCTTCTGGAAATAGCTCTTAAGCAACCATTACAAACAAAGGGTGATACTAAGTCCACTTGGGTGAAATGCCAGGACACGGGTTGGCCGTGCCAGTTGAGTGAGTGGCTGTGACACACTAAAGAAGTTCAACTCAGATCAGCCACGGTAGCACCAGCAGAGCCATCCAAATGACACAGTTGCTGTTGGATCATTCAAGATAACAATCGGCACGTTGACCTCAAAATGAAAATTACTGGTTGGTGGTTTCACCCCATCTGAAAAATATTAGTCAACCAACCATTTGTTAATAATCAGTCGGGAAAATAAAGAATGTTTAAAACCACCTTTTCGCACCTTTTCGCCTGCGTGGACCTGAGCAGCTATGCGGAACAGGTCCCCCAACCAAAAAAAAAAATGATTCAAACCACCAACCAGAAAATCCTTGGACGTGCCCTGAACCTTGGCAAGTGCACCGAAGCCCCCAAACCCTCGACTCCTCTTGGATACTCTCAGGGTCACTGCCCTGGGACAGGATCTTCAGCAGCACGGGATCTGAGGTGAAGTAGAATCGCCTCGGGGCTGTTCTTTGACACATTCGGTGATTTCTTGAAATGGGGGTACCCCTAAATCATCCGATATAAGCCATTGATATCAATAAACCAACCATTTGTTGGGGGTTCCCTATTTTGAGAAACAGCCATTTGTTAATCCCTATTATGGGAGGTTGGACAGAGGGGATATACTAGCTTTATGGGGGGTTCTCAAGCCAAAGGGACCCAACAAAAATGCTTGGTTTATGTCTCTAAATGATTAATATTGGAAAATTTCGGGGGTACCCCGATTTGAAAAAAACATCAAATCAATTGAATTATTAATTTTAAAAACAGAAATGACACTTTCTGTCGATGCTCTGCCCTTCCAGAAACGCTGTGCCTTTCCACAAATGATGTTTTCCGGTGACATGATCATGGTATCAATGAGGGTAGTACCATTGGGGGTGCCAAGGTGGCAAGGCACCACAAACACTGTTAGCGGTGGACGGGTGCATCCCACTATTCAAGAGGTTTCACAGGGTTTTGAGCATCAATAATTAGCTTCATTCTGTCCACATGCCCATTCTTGATGCGTTGCTGTACTTCAATATGCTTTGGAGTTCTCACAGACACGGGTCGGATTCCAACTGCAAAACTGACAATGCGAACACATTCTGTGAACATCCGTGACGAAAGGAGCTGACACGCAACTACACCCCAAGCTATGCCACACATGGGAACTGTCAATATCTGATGGGCACCATCATGTACCATCCAAGACAAATCATGTTAGCTCCTCCCCGCCGATGGATGTTACTCAGCCAAGTGACGGGAATTTGTTTCGCTTGCCTTCCAGGTAGCTTTCCAGTGACTTTTGGCACTTCTCCAAGCCCTCCGCAAGGATTGGGAGCATCTGCTTCAGCATGTCGTTCCTCAGTTGGAGGCCCGGTGGCATTTCTGGTAGGTTTGAAGGTCAACACACGAGCCTGTACGGCCCCAGTTCGACATATCATCATCACAGGCTTTGCAGCGCAAACTTTGCAAAGCACCACATCTTAAACAAATCGCAGGCAAGAGGCTGACAGCAGGGAACCACGTACTTGGTGTCAGCAGACTTCCTGAGATTTGTCGAGTCAGAAAGTCTGATCTCTTGTCAAAATCAGACATTCTCCAAGTCTTCTCAAGCTCTACTCGAGCAACATGTACAGATCTGCGTCAATGCCAACCGAAACAGAAAAAAATTAGTGGGAACCTGAACATCCCAACATGTAGAGGATTCTCTGTTCATTTTGGAGATGTTTCCCGAGGGAATTGCTGCTTTTTCATAAGAAATGACCCAAACAAAATGAGGCGGCACTCTGGTCTAGAATCATCTTCAACAACCATGAGCTCGTGAATCTGAAATTGCTGGTTTAGAAGTACCTGATGGCAAGTTTTATAGGAAATCCCCGCGATTGATGACAAAAAAATACATACAAAAAGAACGTGTCCGCAAATGATGCTTTCTTCTTATCAACTGCATACATCCAGACTGCGCTCATGGCGAAATGCAAGTCCATCAACTGTCAAGTGACTGCATGATCTTTTGCCAATCCTTGTCAATCTGTTGGAACTTCTTTGCCTGTCGGCAAAGTAACAAGAAGCAAGAACTGTCTGCTCCGGCATTCAAGTCCCTCGTGTAAGACATGTGAAGCCAATCAAAGGTAGAATCAACTGTGAGGTGGCATGCAGGTGAGCCTATAAATCCTAGTAATATCTCGAGATTTACCCACGGAAGGGTGGGGAAGTAATGCCGCGTCAAAATTGAATCAGTCAAATTCTCAAAAGCTGAAAATCAACGGGGTAAATAGTAGAGAGACTGTCAAGAGTAGCATGGGCACAAACGCAAGAATCATTCCAAAAAGCTTGGTTTTGCTGGGGAGGTGTCCAGCAAGACCGCCAACCATCTAGTTCTCAAGTGTCATGTTTAGTGTGGAAACCTCCAGCCTTCGGGTTCACAGCTTGCGGACGTACACTTGTTTAGGTCTCCAAACTGCAGTCCCAAACCATCACAAACCATCCAAACAAACCATCTCAAACCATCCCAAAAGGCTCGAGTCATGTTTGTTGTGGTTCATTCGAAACACCGCGAAGAACTGCAGAAGAACTGCAGGAACCAGCCCCCATTTGTGGACACCCAAAACCGATCCTCCATGGGCATGGCTTTCGCAATGTCTCCACCGGTGAAGACAGACTCCAAGGATGTCCACATCTGCTGCACCTGCGATCAGCTGTGATGTAGCCGTTCAACCAAGCTAACCCTGGGATTTACATTCCCAAAGCCGTGATCATAGCCTAGTCAACTTACTAGTCAACCACTGGACATTGCTCATGTGGGAAGCAGTACCTCACACATACATACAGCTGTACACGCTGGCACTGTGACAAAACTGCAACTTTGCGAAGCAATGAAAACAACATCGCACTTCAAATGTGCACTTTGGGGCGCATGTAACCGGCTTTCAACTACTGTTTGGGATTTTCGTCCGTACACTTTGGATGGTATTCGTGGTTCTGAATTGTGGCCCATGCCAGCGGGCTAGTAACGGAGGCTCCATCATCTCAGCTCTACCCAGCTACCCAAGCTGATCGACTTCCTCATAACCATCAAGCAAACAAGCCCTGATTGATGCTTTCTGTTTGCTCAGCAGTTGAGATTGAACATAACTTTGGCGCATGACCAAGCCATGGATTGACCGGATACCCATGGATGCCCATGGATGCCCAGCCAACATAGCCACTTAGCGCTTCAGCCAATGGATGGTTGCCTGTTGACTTGGAACACCCTCATGGCTGCACAACCACTGGGCCAATAATCTTTACTGCCAGGCCACCATGGTCGGAAGCCAACCCTCAATCTTAAAGCTCCAAGCACCAAAGTTATCTCAAAGCTTTCTCCAGGTTCCCCTATTGCTTTGTTCTTTAAAACTGAAGGATCCTGAGACCTTGAAGCCCAACCAGGCTTTCTCATTTGAAAAAAATCTGAGCCAACTGTTTTCAAATCAACTGTTGGGAAACTGTTCATGAGTGAAACCAACAGTTTTAATCTGCGATTGCCCATGCCGAAACCACCACATCAACGCTGGGGTGAAGGGCTCAGTGCCAATGCCCTAGCTGTGGCTCCTGTTGTGCCCCGCCACAGCTGCAGCAACCACGGGAGCCTTGAACCAACGCTCAATGGTATCACCGGTATCTGACAGCGTCGATAGCAAGCCGTTGAGCTCTTCTTTGAAGGGGATGGAGTGACGCTGTGCCTCGGAGTCGGGTCTCAGTTCCCAGGTTTTGGCTTGCCATCCATTTGTTCAATAAGGTCAATCACACAAGCATAATATCACTAACAACAATACTGATTAAAATGATGCAGGAATCTCTATAGAACAAAAATGCTAGCCAAAGTGGCCTAAGAATAAGAAAAAGAAGTACCAAAAGGAGGGTGATAGCAGAAGTAATAGTGACCATCCAAACATCTATATTGACAGAGTTGGGATCTTCCCTTGTGCGTTACAGCCCCGTGCGCGTGGAGACCAGTAGGGATAGCCCGAAGAAGTGCTAGTGGCTCATCATCACCTTCTAAACCAACTGGTATCCACTGGGAAAGTCCACAATGGTGGAATCATTGACCACTCAGAGTAGCAAATCAACTGAGAAACACGTGGTGCATCTGCATCTTTGGACATGGATAAGTGGACCACGATTTTTGTCTTGGACTATCTACAATCTATTTGAAGACTTCAGGGATACCCCTGGCTCTTTAGCTCAACAGCCAGCAATGACAAGCTCCCTGGCCACGAGTTCTGAGCGACGTTCATGGTGTTGAGATTCATCATGGTCTCCTCCAAGGCCTCTTGTGTCTCGCCCACCTTCGCACCCGTCAGCACGCAGGGATAGTCACGGGATTTCCAGGTGCCGAAGTCGAACATCATGGCTTCCTAGGCGGGTCAAAGGGCCTGCTGGGGCGCTCTCTCCCCTGCGCCTGCAGCTGCCCACGTAAACATGTGTATGATATACGTATGCCTGGGAATATACATATCGTGTGTGTGTTTTTCTTACGCACATGTATACAGAAAAAAAGGCTGGTATGCAATCTTGCATTTTTTTCAACAGCAAAAACGAGGTTCGATCGACCGAAAAGAACTGCATTCACCACACACTTGTCTACAGGCGTTCCCTTCCTTGCCATGCTTGCCTTGTTTCCCAGTGCATTTTGACTACGAAGAATGCTCTGGTTTCGACTCAGCAAATCCTGAGGGACGCACCCACTGTGTCGAGATCTCCTTCAGCTTACTTTCAATGACCTGAAGCATTCAGCTGATCCCTCAACATCTCTCAGTAAGGTCGTCAACCAATGAATTCTTGGGAATCTCGTTGTGACCCGGAGAGAAGTCGTTGTTTCGGTGAGTTTCAGGTAGCACCAAGTTGTTGATGGGTGGGAGGCCTCTCACCTCTATGCATGACCTGTCACCTTCAGCGATCCATGTTGAGCCTCTGGGTTTATCACCAAACGTGCTGATTGGCCGATGATTGCAACCAGCAAACGGGCATGATCACCACTGTAATCAAACATGATAAAGATGGATTAGAGTTCAATCAGACTCCGAAGAGCTCATTGTTCTGGGTGCCTGGAAACGCAATGGTCAAATGGAATTTCAGAATGTCCATGTCAGTATGTACACACGAATGTTTGAAAGCTCTCCAACATCTGATCCGATGTATCTAGCTCTTCTCACTAAGATGGTCTCAGCCATCTGAAGATCAGTCCTGTCGCAAGCTCCGAACGCTACTTCGACTCGTGAGCCGAAGTAAGCTGGTGGCCCCTGCTACAGCTGTTCACGTACAAATGTTGCAGCTTCCCATGTTCGAACTGCTAGGATCTTCACCTAGCCTTTCTTCGGTTGCTTGGGCGGGACCCTGGTACCCCAGCTCCCATAAATGTCTAACCTGTAGTCGTTGAACTCTTGGGATGTTCATCAAGGTTCCATTCATTTTTTGAACCTCAGCTCCGAGCCAACTGTTTATCCGCTCCCTCGCAGATGTCCGAGATCTCATCGGTGAATTCCTCGGTGCGCCAAGGCTGTGCAGCTGGGAGATCTCTGCGGATGTGGCAGCCTGTGGGCCCATCGCCTCTGCCGGGGTTGGTTAACATCGTCTGCTCCTCACCAAACTACTCGAGCTGTTGGGATGTCTACCTACCCCTTGTTGGGTGCACCGCACGGGCCGCAGTAAAACCTGCCCAGTAGCGTTGAGTTGCGCATCGATCAGGGACTGCAGCTTGAAGTTCTCAGAGTCGATCGGCAGATCCTTGCCTTGCGATGTGAGGTTAACCACGTGATGTCAACTGGGACCCTTGGTTGATCATTGTTCATATGCAGCTTTGAGAGGTCGAAATTCACTAACAATCCTTTACAACAAGAATAACTTAAATACAACTGCATCACCTTTGTAGTCGTGGTTAGCAACCTGAGGGGCATCCATTGAAGCGTTGAGCACTGGGGAGCTGTTGTGCGTTCCATGTCAACCAATACATGTATCGACAACCTTGAACCAGTATCATAGTCCATCATTAACCATCTTATCCACTATTCCTAAAAAATTGATCAGTACCGCAAAAACCAACCATCAGCAAAAATCTAATTGGCCATGCTGAACAATCATAGGCCATCATGAGCCATCTTATCCGCTATCATTATCATTAATCATTATATAATTACTTGCCATTCACTTTACGAAGCCTATGAGCATCACCGCATCACCAGCATGGCATGACTGCGCGGCCTGTGATGTCCATGACCTGCTGCCAGTGTCGTGGCATGATACTGGGCCTTGGCGAGGTCGACCACCAAGGGATGCGCCCAGGGGTCCCTGGGAAGCCCTATGGGAAGCAATGGCCAATAGCCCTGCTGGGTAGGTGAGGGACCCCTCCTATTACTATAGGAAATTTACCGCCGGGGATGGAACTTGGCGGAACGCCGAGCTCAATGCTTGGGTCGAAACAATAACAAGCAATGTGTGTGTGTGTAATCAACAACCATCCTGACAGACTGACCCATTCTGAAGCATTAGAATCATAAGTGGCAACCAGCAATCATCCCAAAAATGTGCCTCGCGGCCCCCAGCTGAGCATTCCGGCTTCCCCAGCTCCAACAACAGCGGCAGAACAGCTTGGAAATCCTACGAGCTGCCAGCTGCCAAGGTTTTTTGCAGCGTCAGACTATCCAGAAACCATAGTACAAATCATTCTTAGCTAATCATCATAAGTTAATCATTGTAAGCTAGTCATTCATGTTCAATGGTTTGTATTGCAATCATTGTAAGCTAATCATCATTGACGATTCTTGCTCAACTAATCATTATGCCGACACTGAAGTCACGGAAGAGTAGAGAATCGTTCAAACTGATCCTCCTCAGTGTGAAGAGCACTCAATTTCTAGATTAAACTAGAAAAATTTGAAACCTTTATTTTTCCACACATCTCGACTGTTTGATACATTGATTGACAGCCTTCTTTCTCAGATGACACACTTGGAAAAAGAATCATGTACCAAAAACAAAGAGACACTTTATCTCATCCCATGCTACTGAACATGGTTATTCCCAGAATGGCTTCTACCTGTCCGATACAGCCTGCATGTTATACAACACCTAGCGAGCGGCTTGGTGTCAACAAAGCTGCAGGTTGTGGCATGGAAACCAAACGTTGACATCGAATCAATGATGGTTAGAGTGGAGAGTCAATTGAGGCATCAAGCGGATAAGAACTTTGGTTCTATTGGCAGCATTCCCAGTATTTGGGCAGTGAATGTGAAATCCATTAATTGTTACACCCCCGTTGGAATAGCAGGATGCTGCCGCACTTCTTATTGCACATGTGCATACATGTGCTTGGTGTTGATGTATTCTTCTTGTTCCACACGTCATGAAGCTGAAATACCCGTTCGCTGCTGAAACAATACATGATGATTAGCAAATGTTGCTGAATCACCATTGATGGTAATGAATCACCAATATACTCGTTCGTTGCTGAAACGCAATGTAGTACCACACTCAGCTAGGTTCTAAGCTGAGCAGTCCTCGATCTCCTTTTTGAGTTCGTTGTAAGCTGGCCACTCTCGCAGCTGCTTGGGCATCTTCTTGCAGCGAGCTGCAAAACTGTCAATCCTAAGGAAGCTGGCTCAATGATGGTTCATCCTGGAAATCAACTTCGGTGAAGAGGAACCTGGACTTTCGGGTAAAAAAAAGTACATTCATTCATCAATTTAACGTCAACCAGCATCAACTATTAACCAACAGCTACTTTCTAAACAACTGTTCTGCTAAAAGTGCCCGTTTGGCGAACGATTGAGTCAAACGGATGGGACCCAGGGGTAGTTGGTTTGCATTGAAGGAGGGTGAAAGTGATGGAAGCATAGTGCTGTCAGGTTGCATCTTCTGCATCGTCTCCATGTTCTCACCCACATCACACCACAGGTAGTCTCTCCACTCCTTCGCATTGTCGTCTTTGCAGGATGTCGCCCGGGGCGCCGGGGGGGGTTCAGTCTAGTGCTAAAAATAGAATCAAATTTATCTAAATACACACATATCATATATAATATATATTTATCTATTTATTTACACATTTCGTTCAAGGGTTTCAATGTATTTGGCTGTGTAAAGTGGAACAAATCTAAGCCTGTGAAGCCGGCATCTAAGTAAGGGAACCGAGAAGGTTGGGATTGAGTAACGTGTCGAATAGCCACTGCGTTTCCGTGACACTACAGTCATTTGTGCTTGAAGAGGGAAACCCTGTCAATGACCAGCTATTCAGCTGGTAACACTATTGGTGGTTTATGAATATGAACCCTTGGTTGATTACTGACTATGAATAACCATCAATCATTAGTGATGTTCAAAGACTACGTCTGATTGCATTTGAAGTCAAGCTGACCCGGTCTATATGATCAACATAAATCGTTGACAGTTTTTGTCGACTGGTTCACAACATCCTCAAGAAACATGCGGATGCTTGCTAACATCCTGAATTGTCTCTGGAAAAATTTGAATCACATCCTAATCCTCAAGGGGATGTTCACCCTTGCTAATCCTTGATCCTTATGACTTGCTAATCCTTGCTGATCTTTGATCCCCTCATCCTTCTGACTTGTCATCCTCAGCCGGGGACTCTGTCGGTTGAACGCCACATGCCTCAGAACACAATCCCCACCCACCGGCGCAGCGCCGGATTCTCTCCTTGATGGTCTCCAGAACCGCTACGTAGAGATCCTGGTTGCAGAGCTTGATGGATCTGTTTCCCCCATACGGTTGATTCATAAGGGTCAATGATGGTGGTTTTATGAGGGTGAATGATAGTGGTTGATTAATGATGGTTGATTAGAATGATGGTTGATGAATAGTGATTCCCTCGGTAGTCACTGAATGCCAAGGCACATAGAGCTGAGACAGGTATCCCAGCTCTTGTCTGGTCGTGTCCAGTGCTGGATATCGCTGGTGAGGTACACCGAACAAGTCTTCGCCGATGTAGTAAATTTCCTGGCGCTGCTGCCCCGCGTCAAATGCGCTTCCCACCTCTGTAAATAGATTTGGCCATGGGTCAATATTAACCAACCAATAACAGGGGGCTCTAACCAACAATCATAAGGAAAACAATGGTTAACCATCCAAGGATGGCATCAACCACCATCTCCAAGCAACAACCATTGCCTGGAGCATCTATTGAAAACGACCCTATGCGCCTGACTGTCAACTGGAAGGGTACCGGTGTTGAAAGAGTTGGAGGTACGGCTTGCGATAACGAGCACCAAAAATGTGTATAGCCGAATATTGTATGATATTAATTATTAATAGTATAACAAATAACAAATATCGATATAGCTAGAATTGAAGTACAATACAATCTAACATAATATGACATAACACAACACAAGATATCATAACATAACATAGATAGGTGTATATATCTATATATTATATGCAATGTAAGGTGACTCCAAACCTTACAATGACTTTTAGATCAAGGTATATGTAATCAATAGATTGGCTCCTGAAAAGGGCAATTTAATACAAATTATTCACACCGTGGGTTAACGTCTGAATTTCCTCAATGAGAGTACAGTAGTTGATAGTTGATATCCAAGAATTCTTGGCTTCGGGGAGGTTTTCATTGTGGGACTGCCCCGAATCGCTGTGGGTGGCCCGTGTCCCCCTGAGAAGAGTGCCCTAAGAATCTGCCGAAGTCCAGCTGTTGGAATGTTCACAACCACCCAATCATACAGGTTCCCTGGCATCACAACGCTGCTTAGTCAAGAATGCCATTCTTAGTTGACCCATTTGGTCTGGAACCACGACTTGGTGATACCATCTTTAAGACATCCACCTATGAAATTGTGAATTATATAATGATGTACCACCAGCTCGCTGGTTGCTTTCCCTTTTAATCATAATGGTTTGGGGTACCACCATGGCCATGGACATTCACACATTCACACATGGCCATGTCCGGTACTGGCCTGCTTTCGATCTCGGACCTCAAATTCCTCCTTGAATCCTGAGCAGCTGGGGCACTTAAGAGGCTGGAAAGCACAACCACTTGGATGATAAGGGATTGATGATCACGGTTCATGACAAGGCTTTGATTGATTGAATGTTTGCTTACCCTCCGGGAAAAAATGCCCCCTTGAAGCTGTGGTCCCTCTTCCTGTCAAGGAAAGCCTCCCAGAAATCCCGTCCAATTGAAGGCATCGTGAAGCACGACATTTTTTGCACGTTTCATCGCACAGCGCTTTCTTGGGTGGTTCCGTCTCCCATTAATGGTGGTAGATCGGTATGAAGATATCAGCATCCGAGTACCGATGACAGGAAGGTTGCGTTTCGGCTGGCCGCAAAAGGCTTCGAAGAATCAAGGGTCTCCTATCTTTATGGTGTAGGAGGCTTTCCCGTGAAATCCAAGCCTCCAAGAAAAACCAGTCCCAAGTCCTCTGAAGCAATAACAATTCATGGCTACCCCAATCCTTCAGGGGTATGGTGGAGAATGACAAGTCGTCCTACCCTCAACTATGGAGGTTCATGATTTGAAATGCCTTAACCAATTCATAGTTTAAGTGGCCCCTTCATCCCCCACTAGCTGGTAGATGCTACTGCGTGAACGGCTGGGCTCACCAACGCTTGAACATCGTCCTAGATAGTCTAAGCAGATTGTCATAGTTATATCATAGCTATAGTTAGGTATCATCACGTTTGCTAGTTAGTTATAGTCACTAGTTGCAGTCATAGCTAAGAGCTACTAGTTGGGCTCTCACAGTCATGTCATAGTCACTCGTTTCACCAGTTGATCGCCGCCAGGAATGCTGGAATGCCGCGTGCGCCCAGCGGCTCTTCAGACGCTCCACCGCTTCGCGTGGAGAGATGCCCTTCACCATGGGCCCGCTGCGCTCGTACTCAGCTCGGAAGCGGGCCACATCCTGGAGCCAGCTGCCATGACATGAAGACATTCATGACCATTAACCACAAACCATCACTTGAGTTGATGGTGTTAACCACAAACCATCACTGATGGTTATTGATAGTTATTGATGACTAATCAACAACTGATCATTAACCACACCCATCAAATAACCATCAAGAACCATCAGTTGTTGATTAACTATCAGATAACCATTCTTAATCATCACTTGTTGACCATCAACAGCATCCATCCTCCCATTCCAATTGTGTTTCATTGGTTTCTCACAACGGCGCGTCCGGCAGTGCTGGTCCTTTTTGAAGGAGTTCACCGTCTTGATGAGATCCTTTTTGTACTGAATCCTCGGTGGAATTCACCGTGGAGCGGGCCTTCAACCAGCAAGCCCTCAATGAGTCCATAGAGTCACTCCGGCGGTGATATCTTGCTGTGAGGGAACACATATTCCTTGAGCGGTCGGATTTGCTGTGATACTAAAAGAACACAGGGTGTCCTTGGTTTTCAGAACTGATGAAGAAATCTCTAGGAAACTTCTGTAATTGCTGTTTAGAACAGCCGGGATTCCAAGATCGACTTTCCCACCAACCCAGTGAGTCGTTGTTCAAGAACCATTCTGGTTGGTTATTCTTCCCTACATTACCCGTGATCAAGCACTACTAACCACAAATTCCCATCCTTCCCAGGAGGGATCCAAGGCGCTGCTTCTGAGAAAGCTCATGTTGACGAGCCTCACTCTCTTCCAACAGGTCCTGCAGCCAGAGCAGCATCCAGAGATCATTGTTGCGAGACCCGCCTGGTTCCAACCACCAATGGAATGGTGGTTTATTGAAATCGGGATCCCCAAAAATTGATTGAAATGATGATGAGTATAACCAGATAACCGAATCATAATCATACTCATCTGTCTATTGAAATGATGATTAGTATAACCAGGGATCCCCCAAAAAAGGTGGGTTTATTACCACTAATGGTTAAAAGAGTCGATGATTTGGGGTACCCCTAATTTGAGAAATCACAAAATACACATGTTGTCCCCTACATAGATTAGATGTACATCTGCGTATGTACATTTGTATATGACCTTACATGTAATGCATGTAATGTCTGACATATTGTACATGTATCAGCTTTTGAGATTGGGGGACTATTTTGTGACTTGGTTGTTCTTCAGTGCAGGACAGGAGCCGCTGGCAGCAGTCCAATGGTTTCCAACATTAGTCCCATGTCAAGACAAGAACGTTTCCATGTTTTTCATCAAAAGGGTTTTGCGGTTTACCTCGTTGGTGAGGATAGGGGCTTCCATCAAAGAATCTTGATCCAAGCAATATATACCTGGTAGATAAGCTCAGAGGGCAGCCACTGGGGGTCTTGAGCTGACGCAGCTACTATGACCCAGGTGCAGCTTGTCCAGTACCGCCGCCCGTCCTTCCAGTTCTTCTTGAGCATGGAGCGAGTGTCTTGCTCTTCCTTCATCAGCGGCTTGGTCCAGGAGAGAAGCTATCTTTATTGATGGATTTCAAGTGTTACATGCAAGAAATGTTCAACTTAGATTCGCACAAGTCTGAGTCTTTCAGTGCTGGAGTTCATTCCACCAGTAGGTTTTCCGGTCCTTGTCCATAATGTTTGGTAAGTGCTCGTCAAGGATGCGGTACATGTGTTCGATGGGGATGAAGTCCAGCTCGATCTCACTTTGCTTCGCATAGACTTCCTGAAGCAAAAGGCGCCGGTGATGCCACTTTCAGATGGTCACAGCGGCACCAAGCTGGTGCGAGTAATGGCTCACATTGGCATCACCCTACATTCAGGCATCATTTTTGATCCAGGACCCAGTGCCGGTCACCCGTTCTTTACTTAGTAGATGTGGTTAATGTTGCGGTTTTGGTGCCCCCTTTTGAAACTTAGAATCAGCCTCTTCACTTTGAATTGGCTGATTTCTGCCAAAAAATCATATGTGCAACACTTTGGCGTCCTTTTTCTATACAAATCTGACTTGTAGGCTCGATCCTAAGGTGACTCAGGAGAAGTTGAAATTGGAGCATCTAAGCCAGGTGGCCTAGCTGGAAGTCCAGCAGGCTGGATAGGCATTCCT
>VSDK01012688.1:415264-435515 GCA_009767595.1 Symbiodinium kawagutii | reverse complement strand
TTGCCCATTGGGTGATGGGTTTCGTTCACGGTGCCATAGGTCTCAAGGTCTTTCAGCATGCGATCCTCATCACGGAACTGCTGATTCTGTTCAATGGAGTTCACAGCCATCATGCCACTCAGAGCATGAATCCCCCAAAGGGAGAACCAGGCAAGAAACCAGGGCCACAGCGCTGTGATGCGCCTGTGAAACACCAATGCCGCAGACAGAGTTGCATCAAACCTATCGCATCTTCCCATGAAAGCACCAAAGATGCAAGTCAGAAGCAGCCCGCGCAGGAGGATTTGCAAGCGAACCCTATGGCACAGTTTTGACACCTCTGCTTCTGGCACTTTTGCAAGGAGACACAAAGGCCCTCCGACGGTGGCGTTCCACCTCGTGATCCATGGAAGGTTGCGAGACACACTGTTCTCATGGCAGAAGACGGTCGAGAGACTGAAAAAGAGCAGGGCAGCCACAACAAAGATAAGACACAGCGATATGGGCACTGTCAAGGGTTTGGTCAAGCCGTCCATGATAGTTACCACATTGTCTGCTTCTGATAACAAACCGTTGAACTGGCTCATGAGCTCGTTGGGGTTTGTAGCCGAAATGCGAGACAGTCCCTCGCTTACTATTTGTACGTTGCCCACGACTTTTGCAGAAAGACAGTTGCCAAGCTGAACAATAAAGCTCGAGGTGAGTACAAAGATAGCTGTGCATTCGAGAAGCAGGATGTCAATGCCACAGTGGACAAGTACAGGAACTTGGTCGTGCCGTTTTAACTTGCGCTGTCTTTCCACTCGTTTTGCCAGTGGAAGCATTGCTGCGACAAGGAAGATAAGTCCCATAGCAAACTCATGGCTCGAATGCCTCCTAGACAGCACCATAGGCCCAAAACCAGATGAGGATTTCAAGCGCGAAACTATGAAATTGATAACCATCTTCCAGGGAATGGCCGCTGTCACGAGTGGCAATCCCATCTGTCGCATTAGCTGTCTCGCTGCAGATTGAGTCTCTTTGCTGGCCTTGAGCTCCTTTACAACTGCATCTTCGACAACCTCATTGAAATCTTTTAATGGTCCATCCTGTGATGAACGAAAAAGGCACAGTTTGTAGCCGCACCGACCGTGTTCAGGATCATAATCGCTTCCGAAGAATTGCCATGTGGATAGCTCACAATGAGCTGCTGACCACAGGTTCGCCTCAGCCGGTCTTTGTCTTCAGGTGGCATGCTTCCCGTTGTTCGTCCGTCTTTGTATTCCGTCAACAACTTCAGTGACTCATGACTGCTAATGCAGTTGACACCCACACCGAATGGAAAATCAAACTGGCACATGCGAGGATGACTCTCCAAAGCCTTCTCAAGCTTGCTCCTCTGATTGTCTCCAGCGAGAAGAAGGCTGGCAGTTGTAAGGAGTTGGCAGGAAGGCTGTTCCAAGACACTACGACTTGCTACGTAGAAAGAGACCATGGACAAAGGAATCCCTCGTCCAAGTGCTTGTCTCACCTTCAAACGTTCCCACGATTTGAACTGCTTACCTGAGCAGAGCTCCTTTCCATGACGTTGCAGAAGACAAGCCAAGTCTAGATCCACAGCTGCTGCTCTTGCCAAGGATATGTCCTCTCTTTCCTTCTCCTCCAAATAGCCTTGCACATTCGTTATCACGAATCCCAGCAGCAAAACAGCAACTGGAGCAGCCAATACCACATCAATGCCACCAATGAACATCTGAAAAGAATTGTGAATCAAAGCCCACCACGAAGTAAGCCAAGAGAGTACAAGTAAACTCACTTGCACTGTTGGGATGATTTTCATCCCCACGCCCGACATATTGAGTGAATATGAAATTGTCTATGGACTTGCTTGCGGTTCGAACTCTTTGGCTTGAGCCAAATTGCTTGTTCACATTGAATTTCATTTCAGAGTCGATGAGGGTTGATGGGCAAACCGAATGTGTGGGTCGTGTGCAGGTAACTGTGCACCCCAAATACCGTGAGGTCCCAGCACATTAGTCTCTGATAGGATGGCCCATTGATATCCAAATTGAGCCTCTGTGCTTTGGCTTCTTGATGCGCTAGACTGGATATGGTCTGTACTTGCCAGCATGTTACCCCAACGTCTGGACAGACTAAAGTTAAACGAAGAAGTTCCACCTTTAATGTCTGGAGCAAATTCCCGCATGAACAATTTTGCAGTACAGTAATGGCCCAAACCAGGCAAGTGTGCTCATTAATAAATATCATGTTCACTTCTGCTCTGTTTTCGAATCTCTCCGCTCCATCTTATCCATTTCTCTATCTCGTTCTTTTTTTCAAAGTGGATCAATTGGGCATTCATATCCAACCCAACTGCCCTGAAAAATGCGTGCTCAACCTGCGGTGCGCAAGTTCACTGGGCTGCGGCATGTCGTTGTGGATGTTGACTTTACAACTTGCGCAAAGCAGTTGGGTGCTCCCCAAATTGCTTCATTTTGGATGGCCAGTAAGTGACATTCAAATCAACATCAGCTTCTTCGAGTCAAGGAAACAGATCATCTCATTTATCAACATTGCGTTGCCTAGGCTCTGCGTTTATACAGGAGCCGGTGCTCCCATGTTTTGCTAAAGAAAGGATAGTTGAACTAGTTGCTGCAGCAACCTACAGTACATCATACATAATTGTGTATATATATATATATATATATGTATGTATATCGTGTAGAGACAGCGAGAACGAGAGAGAGAGAGAGAGAGTCTCGAAACCGGGCTCATAATTAGGTACAGGCCTACAGGATCAGCGTCGGCAAAACGCATTGAGTGACGTGTTGCTGAAGAAAACATGTCGCAAAAATGACTTTCATCAAATCCATGCAGCACCGTTGATACGCACACAAATACATGTCTCTACTACGGAAGGTATGTACGCCAACAAGCACGTAAAGTGTGAAACATGCTATATGGACTTACAAAGGGAATCACTTCTAAGCAAGTGAGACCATTCCCCACTAATCACCAATCACTAACCACGCAATCACCAATCGCCATCAGCCACATATACATAAGATTATCGAATACTATCGACTTGCAAACTCCAACTTGCTCATCACCTGACAGTTTTTTGACGCAACAAATTTATCAACCTCTTTGGGACCGATCTTTTATCTTACCAAGGTATTGAGCTGCCAAAACCATGGCTGGGGAACCTTGTGACCAACTCTGTGATGACAAGCTCAAAAAAATTTGGCAGTCCCCACTGCTGATATGAAACTCCTTCTGTGATCCTACTCAAAGTGAAGAAAGTTCCATTGACTAAACCACAATAAGTGATCCTACTTAAAGTATAAATTTCCTAGACTAAACCACAATAAGTCACCATTTTCCCTAGCCAAAACCATGGCTTGAAACATGTCAGGGCAATGACATCAGCAGCAACCAGCTCGGTACCTGCAAGGTCTGCATGACGTAGGCCAAGGCATCGATGTCGCCTGAACCCACCTGGTACAGGAATCCAGTGGTCATCAGTGCTTCAATGGTATTGCCAAAGTGGCTACCCACAGCTGATCCGTTCATCATCCGGTGGTTCATGGTGGTTCACAGAGTTTCATAGTGGTTGACTCTGATTGATTCCTTGTGGTTCATTGTGGTTGATCTTTGTGGCTGATTGTGGTTGATTCATTGTGGTTGATTGTGGTTAATTGTCGTTAGGCTCCGCTGGGTACTCTCCTTGTAGGACTGCCTTGTCAATAAGTTCAAGGGATGAATCAAGCAACGACAACGACGACGGCAATAACTGCTTTGACTCTGAATTGCAGATTGGCATAATCGATTTTTACAGCGCCTTTTCTTGCTCATCTCACTTTGGGTAAGGGGTTGGGACTGAACAGCAAGTGGTTCCAAAGTCCAGGAAGTTTTCCGACCTCTCGCAAGAGCTTCTTTCGAGTGGATTTGACCTCAGCTCCAAGCGACAAACATCATGAAGGAGACAGGTGCAAAACCATCTGCACTGGAAATTCACTTTGCAACACTGCTGTTAAAGAACTAATTACTCGAGACTATACTCGCGTCTGAAATGTAAAGTGGTAGTCAGTTGCAGTAGACATCAGCTAGAGTCTACATGGCCCACAACTGGACTGCTGGACCAGCTTCCTATTCGACCTCTTGGTCCTACTGGTCCCTTGCCCCAGCGATTTGTTTCATGATCCCAGGGAACAAAACCTGCCGCCGCCCAGCCGCCATCTCGCTGACCGCTTCTAACTTGGTGAAAGCCTCCTTATGAAGCTCCTGGAGCCGCGTGCTGGGCAGCCATGAGGGGATACCCTCCGGTAACGATGGTCGATGGTGTTTGATGGTTGGAATACCCTCCAGTGCGGGTCGTTTCCAAGGTTGGTAATTGATCTATAACAGCTGCGGGTTTTCCAGAAATGTTACATTATATACCAGGTATTTTGGATTGCCATCAGATGTGGATTCACATTGTAAATTAGATGGTAGTAACAAACAGATTACCAGGGTAAGAAACAATCAACGCAGGCATCCTGATGTGGTCAGAGCTTATGGCCATTGGACTCCCATCACGGGATCCTTTTCACCTCGATCAGGTCCTGAACAGCCCTGCAACCTGCATAGGTCATCACCGGTTCCTCGCCTAGGGGGCTCATGCCTTTCTGGTGATTATGCCAGGAAAATCAACAAAATGGTCGTCAAGGTAAAACTGTTTTAACATAGTAGTTTCTAATCTAAACAATCCCAACATAAGAAACAAAGACATGGTGCAGACATGTGATCACATGTGTATTACTGCACCTCTGCTCCCAAGTCATCGGGTCCAGGCTCACAGTTGGGATGCCAATGACTTGGCTGCCCGGAGCGGGCCGGCCTTGGCGAAGCAGGACTTCCACTTCTCGGCCAAGCCCTTCAAATCTTGGGCCAAACTGCCGGTCTTCAGCATCAGAGCTGAAATCCTGGGCCCAGCATCGCCAGGCTCTACAGCAAAGGTGTATGCAGTGTATGTAGTCGTGCTAGGTATGGATATAAACCAATGTCATGGCAAAAACTTGGAATCCTCATCTTAGCCGTGTTGAATCACCAACAGCTATGAATCAGCAAAGTTTCATGACACTTTTCCAGAGCAGTATTGACGCCCAAGCCGCTGGTGTTGCCCAGTCAACTGCTCGACCTTGCTCTCCATGGCAACAAACTCCTTCAACTTGGACCTCATGGAGACTCGAGCAGCAAACTCTTCTCTTCGACTCAAAGTTTCCACCAACTGAGTCTTCAAATGCCTTCACCGCCATATCAAACCAACCAGCTTCATGCTCCACCCTGGAACTGAACTGCAGGGACTTCGATATGTCTGCGGTACTGGCCAGATGCCTACTCGTGGCTAGAACAAAGAGCCCAAGAAACACGAATTGTTGTTGCATCAACAACTGTGATGTCGCCCTAGGAAGTTGCTCAGAGGATCATACGTAGCCCAGGGCTACCCCCATTTTCTCAAAAGGACCTAGCGCTGTCCCAGTATACCAAGCGGCTCATAGCTGACCCCGAGTCATGGCTGCTAAGAATCATGCAGGAATAAACTAACCCGGATGTTCTGAACCACTCGACTGAGAATTGATTCTAGCAGTTGAATGCAGGCCCTAATGACATTCAAACATCCCATCATCAATATATCACATGATGAATTTCAAGCATCATTGGTTAATATCCCATCACAGAATCCATGCATCTGAAATTTGCCAGGTAGCAACCCCCTTGTAACAACAAGCAGCTCACCAGCCTTTTTGCCAGGGCTCAAGGGAGTTGCAGAGGATAAAAGCTATCATGCCCCAAAAACAATTGTAACTTTAACAATCAAATACAGCAGTCAAAGTAATTGCTACTGTATCCTTTAATCCAAAGAATCCACAGCCATCTTCAGAGAAAGAAGCAGGCGACTCAGGAGTGCCTTCGAGACTGTGCCACGCAGGTCGAGGTGATGATCCAACCGCGGCAACCCAACGCGCCATGTCTCGGTGGAGTTCCCCTCATGGTGGGCGTGACGAGTCGGGCCCCATCTGCCAAGCTGCTCCGTCTCGTCCAGGCTGGGCTCGGTGTTCTTGAACTCCTGATACTTCCTCACCCGCAGCTTGTGATTCGCGAATTTCGACGGCAGACCCCCGAATCACTTGCAAACAATTCATTTGGAATGTGTCTGGACGTCTCCAGATTTCAGGACGTCTCCAGATTTCGTCATCAAATGACCCATGGTTGCCAGGTGTCTAAGATTTCAAAAGTTGTACTCCCAGCAACACCCATGAGCTGAGTTCATCTTTATTGAAGAAACTCTCGCTTTGGCACCCATCTATCTAGATCTATGCACTCGCCCAAAGCCTGAGACACCACAGCACTCAGAATGGCATCGTGGCGAGCGCAGTGGAAAGACACCCAGCGCAGGGTGTGGGTCGAACCCTTTTCACAAATAGTTGGGGTCCGTTTGGGAGGCTTGTCCTCCAATGTTCTCCAATGTCCTCCTGCCACACCTCCCAAACATTACAAACAGAACAACACCATGTGAACTACCCCTTTCTCGTGGAGAAATGCTGCGCCACATAAGTCCAAGCATCTTCTCGATGTTCTCCTTCCAAGTCCACTCGTACTCTTGGAAGGTCGTCAGGTAACCGTTGCACATGTTCTTGGCCGATTGGATGCTACCAGTCAGGAGCAGCACGACCTGGCGACAGTGCGGGGAACGACACGACTGTCCCCATCGTGTTCGTATGTACAAGACGATCTCATGAAGTCCAAAACTCTTAGGATGCTTTTTGCTTCAAGGCATGAAACAAAACCCTGCACATCTGGATTGTGTTGCGATAATTTTGGGTCACCTTTGATCGACCGTTTCAAGTAATCCGAAACTGCTGTTGGTCTTGCAATCATCAACTAATCTGAAAATATTCCAACTAATCATCAACCCCTCGGGGTCAACTGCCAATGATTGTCAAAATCATGGGTCATTTGATCCACCAGCTGATCGTTGGTTGCTGGTTATGAATAGTTTGTTAATGCTTAATCAATGGCCAATGATGTCAAGGCAAGATTTAATCAATGGTTCGTCAATGATTGAGGATGGTTGATCAATTGTCAATCGATGGTTAAGGAGAGTTAGTCGAAGGGTGAACCAATTGGTAATGTGGAAAAGCAAGGGTTAACCGGTTGACAAATGTTTACATTACTGTAATGTATTTCAAGGTTAGTCAACGGTTAATGATGGGTATATAGGTAGTAGGTACATCGTTACATCATGTTACAGCGATGCTTAATCAAAAGTGTTTCTCGGTTCATCAATGGTGAATCAATACTGAATCAAGCGTCTAAATGATGGTTATACCACGGTCGCTATGTTTCCAAAGTGCTATGTGATTGGCCCCTAGTATTATACTCATTGAAATCATCGCTAGCACCTGGTGCTGCTCCATCAATGGTGCTCTGCCGCACCTTGAGGATCTCTCGATCCTGTGCAATTCGGTCGTAGAACGTACCTGCAGCGATGTTGCAGCCATGAGGTCCACGAGTGGGAAATCCAAGTGTCGACAAAGCATTGATTGGAAGGTGAAGCAGCCGCTAGGGCCATGATCGGAATGTAAAGCAGCCGCTAGGCACTGTGTTGGATGGAGTTGGTCGGTTCTTGTGGCTCTAAGTTGCTTCACAACTCACAACAGTGTACGGTTCCTACAAGGAGCCAGATATGCAGCTGCCCAACACACATAGTGCTCTCCCACGCCTTGCGAGCCAGTTCCCTGAACTGGTGGAAGGTTTGCATCCAGAATCAGCTGCACGTTCTTGGGGATAGTGACCTGGGTGAAAGGCGCTACAAGAGACCTACGACTTGGCGGCGTCCATGCGCATCTCCAATGTTGAGGCTCAACAGTGTCAATCTGAAAGGCAACAGCCCCTTACCCTTGGGCGAAAGAGATGAACCAATGAACCATCTTTTGTCGAATTGGTCGCCCCTAATTCTCCCCAACTCAGAAAAATGCGGCTGTCAAGGGACTGCAGTTTTGAGAACAACCATGGTGACAAATATCTAGCAGAATCATTCCATCCAAGGGACTGTATCCCAAGCTTCAATCATCTTGGAACATTTCAGCACAGCCACGGCACCGCCGTTGATCGCAGCCTTGGCACAGACAATTCACAAAATCCCACCTGCAAAAAGAAGGCCAAAGCCAAAACATATCGGATGTCAGACTCACGGGGAAAAGAATATACCATTCTGTTTTCGCTATATCATCATCAATGGGGTAAATAACCAACTAGCTATTGGGGTCCATCATTGATAAACGAGGCCATATGAATGACTCAAGTCCATCATCCCAGGTTTGTTCCCCACGTTTCGTTTGTTCAACCAGTTGCTGCTGGACCCTCGGACCCTGGGATCGCTCGGCCTGGATGTCCGTCACCGAGGGGTTCAAAACCACTTCGTCGCCGTTGAGCTGCAAGTCCACCTGTGACGCGGAAGGGACCCTCCCAGCTGGGCATTGCGCACAGAAGCAGTGGAAGCGCAAGTGCCAGTTGGTTTTTTTAGATGTGTGTAAAAAAACAGGTTTTTTTAGATGTGTTTTTTAGATGTGTGCAAAAAACCAGGTTGTGTTAACATCGAACTTTTCACTTGGGCCATTTTGGCCCACCTAAGAACTTACTCTTAGGCATGGCGTTCTATTGGGTTAGTAACCACCATCAACCAGCTTCATAGTTACCTATCCAGAAGCTAGTTAGTTCGTTAGTTAGTTAGTTGGTTAGTTTGTTTGTTACTTGTTGAGTTAGTCATGGCTTATTCACCGGTGAAGTGAAGCGATCCCCACCATGAGCAACTCAAAGTTGGCCACAGCTGATACCCATCCATTTCGATCACTGAGGGGTCACCGGTCACCATCCAAATTTCTACAAACGGTAGAGCTAGCCTAGTCATCAACCGACTTCAACTGGTGGCTTCCCCTGAAAGTCAGTGCGACAATCATCCTGCTACGCTGGGCTACTGTCTGTCTGATGTCCGCAGAAACCATCCAGCAGGCTCTGCGGGTGGAAGCCATGAGAAAACAATCTACCTCTATCTACCTCTCATGGTTAGTGGACGTGTTTTCTACTACTGACTCTTGACATCTTTAAAGAAATGGTCATGACGACCCTGATTTGAGATTGGATGATGCCAGCTGCAACGGAGTAGGAAGCAAGTCATCTTGTAAGTCATCCGACTCTCCACAACTGTCAGCTGACCTCGAAGAAGGCTGGGGGTGGAGGCTTGCCCTCGCGGTAGTTGGAGGAAAGTCTCAACTTCATTGCCTGATCGCAGCCAGGACTTGGGTCAACCAGCGAGAGTCACAGTGCCTTCCCAAGTCGTGCTCCCAACGAAGTTCCTTACAGGAGATCCTGTGGAGCGCCTTCAAGGAGCTCTTGGTGGCGTTCAACAAGGCTTGGTACATGGACCAATTGTAGTGTGCCTTGACTTTGATAATTTCACCTGAGCAAGGCGTCATGAGCTCGCGCCAACAATCAGTGCCCGATATATAGTTCCCCGTCCCTAATGATAAGCCTTCCAGGACAGATTTGGAAATGACTTTGGAAACATGCAAAGGTTTCTTGGAGAGGTTTGATGACCTCTCCCTTTCGTTTGACATATTCTAGCACACCATTGGACATGGTGCATCCTCCAGTTCGTTGCCTACTGCTACTTATCAAGCACCCATCAGACCTCGTTGTTCGAACTTGAAGCTTAGCAGCTTTCTGTGACTGCAGGAACATGCGGCTCCAGTTCGAATCCAACGATCATGCCCAGCATGTCCTGGGCGACCGCACTAGCTGCTCTGGTTGGGTCTTGAAGCATGATATGCGCATAAAAGGTGAAGATTGCATGTCTACAATCTACAAATTCCGATGACTTGGTTCTGAGCGATCGACACACATCCATGATCAGATTGACTTGCCTTGCCACATCATCTCCTTGCCGCCGTGAAACGTTCACAGCATTTTCGATCTCCTGATTCTTAGCCACCAAGAAGTCAGTCGTGGCGCGCACGTGCCGTTCCTGCGGCTTTGGCTGTGCCCAACAAAATCGAAACCCGGATGCAGAACCGGAGCGAGACCCAGAAAAATGAAACAGAAGCAGAACCGCATGTGACCCCTCCCCAGAGCATATTCAGCACTGAAAGCTTCCATATCTTGTGCCATACACCCCGGGTAACGTTGTGACGAGTGGAGTCTGTCCAAGAGCCCACGTCCATTGCTGTGGGACCCTGCTGCCTGCATCTCCACAAACTCTTCCAAGGTGACCAGCTCTTGCTCCTGAACGAGGAACCCAGCGAACTCATCAGCCCACCAACTCCATCTCCCAGCGAATGTGTGTACTGGAAACCTTTGCTCCCAATGAAACTTGAGAACTTCTCGGATCAAAATCCATGAAGCGTGTTGCTTCCACCTGATTCCATCGGGTTCCATCTGGGCATGACCCACCAAAAATTGATCATTTTACTCGGAAACCATTGGTTGACTGGGGGTACCACTATTTTGCCACATACCCATCTGGTTCCATGTGCTTCCAGTTTTTCTGGTCACTTCAGTGATGGGTTTCTGAGATGAACCCTGGCGAGCTGGCTGAGTTCCACTGCGTGGCTCCCAGCCCTGCAAGTAGCTCTGCTCTGTTGTGGTCAGTGGTCCCGAATCAGCACAACATTAGAATGTTTCGTGCAATCCTTTTAACTTTTAACCAGCGAAGTAGGGCTACAATATCAAATGGCGGAGAAAGTTGACACTCAACGAACGAGGATATTTGCTAATCTACCAGGTCAGTTGGTAAAAACTTGCGTTTATATTCTAGGTGCTTAGGTTCATAAACCTCATGATCGACAAACACCGAAGGTATCTCTGCTTTTCCCTTCATAAGTCCTGTGTCCTTTTCCAACGGTGAAGTGCCAGCTGTGATCTACCCGAAGCCGGGCCTCGGGCAGGTTCACCAAGAGCACATTCGCCACGATCTTCAGGTTCGCATCAATGCGGCTCTCCATCAAATCATTCACAGCCAAGACCAGCTGCTCCAGCCTTTGCAAGGGAACCAGCTGGCACATCAGCTCTACATGAATTTCTCCTGGGCTCTCCTTTCTGCAGACCTTTCCAACAATAAGCCATATGCAAACATACCAAATTGGTTGCAAAGAGATGATCTAATCTATGAATCTATGCCTCATCCTTCAAATGCAAGGTGGATACGCCATGGTGCAGAATCGTGCGAGTTGATTTGTTCTGACAATCATTGTGAAGGTACTCTTCCAGAAATAACACTTGGACCCAGTGATGTTATGAGACCGCTATCCAGTTTGAAATTTTCGGAGGAAAGCTCCAAAAATACGACAACTCCGCCAGGGATACCCTGAGGCCCGGGCCTGTCAAGCTCCTTCCACACTTCATCCAAGTATGCCTCAATGTTCATGGACGTCCAAGTCAGGATCACCAATCCTGGCCTCAGAACGGATCGGCGCCCAACAACTTCCCTGGCCTTGTGACCATCCAGCTGATCCTCCACTGCCGATGAACCCAACGGTGGCACTGTGTCCACCATCATAAACCATCAAATCACAGCTCTTCCAAAGGCTTTGCACAGGAGGCTCAGGCAGAACACACAGCAGCGATAGGTCACTATCATTCTTCGGATACACAAGCGCCATCAGACATAGTGCCATAAAAATGTGCCTGATTGTGGTCGTTTATTTATCCTTAGGTGCACTCATTGCAAAAAAAAAACACGCATAGAATCTGTCCAACGTCTCCCCTGGTCACCCGTAGCAAGGCACCTCATCTTGAACTCCAAATTCTCCATGTGAGGTCGCATCAAATTTGTGGCAATGGGCTTGACTGACTGTGTCACGCGACGGTATTCCTTCAAAAAGAAAGACAACTCGTGGTTGTAGGTCTTGAACTTTTGCTCCTTCGGCACTGTGCTCGAGAAAGTGTCACAGTGGATTGCCAAGGAGCTTCATGAACGTCTGGTATCACCACCGGCAATAGTAGCCGTATCTGGTAGATATCCAAGCATATAACCACCATGAACCACGGTGACCAACTCTTGCACTTCCTGCATGAGTGCAAGTCCTGCAGCAAAATCATCTTGGCCGATTCTGGAATCTCCACACCTCCTAAGAGCGGAAGAAATTCTGACCACAGGTGCCCCAGAGATGTTGTCAGCAATCTGCATGGTTAATCATGGGTTACAAGTGTTCTTCTGCAAGCTGATGGCTTGCGGATTGGTGGCACACAGCTCTCCCAGTTCTAGTAACCCTAACCAAGTCCCCTTTGCTGGAAGCCCAGGTTTTCCTGTCGAGCATCACTGATTGTTCGGTGGATATGCGGGTGGGGATGTAACTGGAATGTTACCGTGTCCATGGGTGGGTGAGATTCTCTGTAAGCATGGTTGACAGCCACTTCCCAACGACATCAAAATCCTCTCTCCCCAAGTTGGAAGCAGCTCACTGTCCAAGCCGCCCATGCGGTCGAGACAGCGCGTCTCACGGATCAGCTGAAGAATTTCCCAATCAAAGTTCACATGGAAGCGCATACCATCATCCGGGTGCCTCGGTACCCAATTGTGGCGTAATCTCAGGGGGTGATATTCACTAGGGTTCAACATTGTTGACCATTACTGAAGCGTTCGTCCGTTATTCCCCATAATTAATGACAGCTGTGCAGCTACTGGCACCATTGCTTTCACCAAAGGTCTAGTGAGTCCTCTGCTGATTGCTTTCTGAGCCTGTGCCGCCTGCCCCCCTGGCCTCCATGACAGCTGACTGCCAGGGAATTGACTTCTCAAAAACTGGCAAAGGTTTGAGATGCGTGGGCAGTAGCACCTTCTTTGGATAAACACATGGGTTCGTCCATAAATGGTAGTACCTACTAACCGTCCAAGTTCATAGCCACTGATGATTCATAGGAAAACCACCACTTTTGGTGATACAACATCTTAAGACAAACCCACAAAGGTCATGAGGAGTCATCCAACGACAAAACCATAGACCGGCCAAGCTTGGGATGCTGCCAGGTCGCTTGATGATCAAGGTGGCCTGCAGTCCGGACTTCACCGTCTCGATGCTGCTCACCCAGGCCTGATAGCAGGTCCCTCGACCACATGAGTCGGACCCCGGAGATCATCGTTTCCGGGGGACAGCATCAACGGGAACGCGGTATCTCGGGGCAAATGAACGGAGTGGTGACATCATGAGTTGAATATTCAGGATCCGTCAGCCATTCAATACACTTAAGAACCAACATTGGGAAAATACAGGAGTGGACCTCGTTCGGTAGATTGATGATGATGATGATGATGATGATGATGATGATGATGATGATGATGATGATGATGATGATGATGATGACGACGACGACGACGACGATGATGATGATGAATCCGATGAATCGGCAACAAGGACAGGTTGAGGTCCTATCCAGCTTTGTTGTGACTATCGACAAGACAATTTGTTGATTCCTAACAACTACCATGCATAGCAAAACCCACAGTTTAATCATATATTGCAAAAACAATCCTGACATTGGCTAACCATCAACTTCAGCACTAATTTCACCATCAATTATACATTATTCTTGATAACACATTGATTGCAGTACTGAATTACTTTCCTCATCACGGATTCATCCCCAGGTCTGCGCATCCCTTGAAGTGGGAATCCCAATGAAACCCACGATTTCGAAGCACACCACGGCCCATTATTGGTCGCCCTGAGCTTCCACAAGAAAGCTTGTCGAATGTCATCACTAGACATGGGCCGTCACCATCCCTACATCACTATCCATGTTGGATCTTCTCCATATCCTCAAACATTACTGCTACCCATCAAAAGCTGGAGAAGCCAATAGCACCCTGGCGCCAGACCAAGACCATGCCTGGTACCACAGGGTCTCAAACTCGACCAAGGTCTTTGCCATCTTGTTGTACATCCGGATGAGCTTGCGCGAATCTCTCCCAGCCTGTGAGAATTTCTCGCGTTTGACACTTGAGATTCCAACAAAACGGGAATCTCTTATTTCTGAGTCACAATCCAAGCAAATACCGCAAGGGTTGGCTGGTGTGTCTTGGTCGCTATCCTTCAAATCACCAACCAGGGTGTCTTCCCACCAGGACAGACCTCAAGAAACCAGTCTATGGGTTGGTTCCCATTGATGAACACCTTCGTTCAAGACCTTACAGGATTGTTAAGACATACCACGGCAGTTCGAATTTGTCAACAAACCTAGATACAGTATCATTTCAGGACAGGTTGTTCAAGACAGGTCATTGGATGATACTAATAGAAATGATGATAATGATAATGATAATCATAGTAACATTAACAGTAACAATACTAGTAGTAACAATAATCATAATGGAATGTCGTCCTCTCCAAATGGTCAGAGAATTGCATCTTCACCAATGCAAGTATACATCCGCAACTCAACGAAGTTGTGTTTGTTAAATGTGTTCTCTGAAGCAAGGCCTAAACCAACCCTGCAAATTGCAGCTTCTTGGCTGCACCCAAGCATTCCATCATGTAAGACCTTCCTTCCTTGGATCCGTTCCCAGCTCCGAGGCACAAATCGAAGGCTTGGTGTTCCTGCGGGGTACGGTTTGGTTCCCCCAATGGATCGATGCTCTCGCCATGCAGCTGCTTCGCTACCAAGAAGCCAAGACTGCCGGGTTGGTCTGGAACTTTTGCATCGGCCCCTCGATTCGCCTATCCCAAACTCTGTAACGCTGTGGGCTGGGGGTCAAGGTGGGCCTTCAACAAGTGAAAAGGTACCCATGCAACGAGAAAAAGGGCATTGCATGTCAAGACCATGCCAAACCCTGGGCAACTCCAAGTGGACGCGAGACATCAAAAGAGAAAGAATACTTGCCCAAGAAATTCAGTTCTTCTCCTGATGTCCAATCCATACTACAACCATTTCAGGCTTACGATTCTCTGGGGCTCCTGTGTGTCCATCGGCTAACCTTCACCAGTTATTGGGCAAAGGCCGCCTGGTTGCGGGTCATGTACCTTTGGTGAACATCCCGAAGACTCAAACAATCAACCCAGTTGTTTCGTGGGGGCCCATTGCACGTGCACAGTCTGCACTCTCCCAACGCCTGTACAGGTGACGCGACCACGTGATGTGTCCGGCCACAGGTGGCAGGTTTCGCACCAATGGTGGGCCTGGCACAGCACTGAAGTTCACCCACTATGGGTCACTGGCATGGGAGATTCATTGCAACGGAAGTTCGGCAAAGGGACGGCTGGTTGACAGCTCGTGCCTGTCTTGTACTTCTCGTACTGGTCTTGCACGTGAGTGAGCTCCAAGCCGTAGTTGTGGAAGATCACGGCGAACTTGGTCTCTAAATCTTGTCGCAAGCCTTGAATGCTTCGAAGGAACACCAAGGAGAATCTGTGAATCTCAAAGCCGAGGAGATTGTGTGCCTTTACTGAAAACCAAGGGGCCTCAGTTTCTAGATTTGGCACCCAAAACCCATCCCTGGAGGAACAAGTTGGTTCAAAGCCATGCAGCACATGAAATCCACTGGTCACATGACAAGTCAGCTGACAGGTATCATTGATCAGGGGAAGATCTTTGCCATTGAATCCAATAAGCCCAGAAGCCTAAAGAAAAAGCCTAGCATTTTGACCATATTCGTATCCCATGATGTGTTGGGCTTGACATGTTCAGTGGGAGCAAGCGCATACCCCAAATATCCCCGACTCTTCTCGAAGCAAAATTTGATACAAGCATGGTAATGGTGCCCTCTCTTTGGGTTTCCCTCTGATAACCTTCAGTGGATTGGGGGGTATCTCAGTTTCAGGCAGACAGCCAAGGTCAAACCTTCTTCCAACTGAAGACCATGCCTTGTCTTGACCCTTGATCCCGGAATCCCAATGGTGTTCATCAGCATCCACCGTCTCTTAGTATTCCTTTTGAGCAGTAAGGTTCACGCGCTTCCTTCAATCCCTTCATGTCCCTGTCCCCCGAACATGTCGCAGAACACCTGGCTACGTCCAAGCTGCTGTCCCGCTGAAGGATGGTCTGGAACTTGGCCAACAGCTTCAGAGAAGACTCGATGGAAGCGATGGCCTAGCCCCATGGCATCTGGGACCATCAGACAAATGGCTGAGCGCTCCCTATCCAGGACCATCACATGGGACAAATGGCTGTTAAGCGCTTGAGAATGGTTATGAATGGTTGACACGGATGGTCTAATACGTTGTGAATGATTGGTTGACAATGGTTCATGAATGGTTCAAGCAGAACCGAGTCACAAATGATGAGCCTCAAATCATCGGTGTTGTTGCCAGGAGAACCTGTTGATAGTGTCATGGTCGGGGGAGTTGGTGTGTTGCCATAGCAGAGTTCCGCAAGGGCATCAATCTTGGCACATGCAAAAAGGTTTGCACTGGGGACGGGGCCCTTTCTTTTGAGTAAGAGATGTAGATTCGGGGTCTTGGGACTGTATCCCAAGGCCTGTGCTTATGCTGACCACGGGTAGGAGCCCAAGAGCCTTGTGGGCTCAGCTGTAGACACGTCACTTGGATGACCTACCTTTCAACTTCAGAGAGGATGGAAAGTCGCAGCACCAGAGCCCAACCAGAGCCCATGGCCAACAACAACCCCTGAAGCCGGGACCCAAAGCCCAAAGCCCAAAACACATGGAAAACAACGACTTTTCACAAAAAAAAAACACAATCCATGCACAGGCCTCTAAGAGCCAAGATTGCCTGGGTGACTTTACAAAAGGAACAGGTAGACCTATCCCAAGATGTGGGGACATCGACAGAGAAACCTATCCCAAGATGTGGGGACATCCATGTCTATCCATTTAAGGCGCAATCGTTCATCACCAGCCTTCACACGTATCATGCCCTTGTGACACATCGCCGGAGCACAGGGCTTCAAGTAACCCGCAATCCGAGTGGATATGTTTTGTTAGGGACATCATCATTTAGTCGACTCACCAGAATTGCTGCCAATCATATTAGTTCGATACGACCAATAAGAAGACGGGTAAGAGTTAGTGTACATGTGCAAACCAGCCGCAGATGGCTCAGATGCAAGCGCGACCGTTTTGCCTGATGCGTACACCAAAGTGGCTTAGGCCTAAAATAGCGGCCAGGAAAAGGAGGTTCGAACTGCGGCCCATGCAACATGCCATGTCACTCATCCATGCATGCTACCCAAAACAACCAGGTCTTTCCACATGGATCTTCCTTTCTTGTTGGTTTTGAGGGGGTTGCTGGAAGAGAGTGACAAGGCAGCTGCAATCTTGCCCTATCAGTCCGTGGTGGCCACGGCGATATGGAACTGACCGTTCCAACACACGCCATTCAGCGGTCCCATCCAACTTGTCAAAACGACCAAAGCTGCTACGAAGACTGTACACCTTCGAGTCAAAGCGAGGTTCTGGTGTTCTGAAGGATTTGGCGGACCTGGCCACGTTCACTGGGATGCCGTCCTCAAAATGCCAGCCTGGGGTGTCGCTGAGCACCATCAGTCTGCTCATCATAGGGTCCTCCAGGCTCATCGGTTCTCCCACGGTCACTTTCAAGGCTTTGCTGACAGGCTTCTGCTGAGCCTTCACCGTTTGTTTCACAAACAGTGGGCTATACTTGGCGCACCACCTGCAGCTCATGAGGACTTGACGAAGATGCTCTGCGTCCATCTCCTTCGTCAACGCATCTGCGAGCATGTTGGCCGTTGCTGTCCAACGGATGCTGCACCCAGGGCGGCGTAGCAAATTGCGAAGCCACGCAACGGTGAATGCCAGGGATTTCTGCGATCCGTAGCTCGGTGTGTCCGACGTCGATTTGTCGAACACGTCTTTTGCATCGACGACTACGGTGAGCTCCACTGCCTCGCAGCTCTGAGAGACATCCCGTTGATCCATGGGGTATCCCAAAGCTTCTGCCAAAACTCCTCGGCAGTACTGCCCTGCATCGAAAGTCTCCTCTGCCGAGAGCAGCTCAGCAGCATAAGTGCTGCGACAGACTCGACTGAGCCTGTGAGAGCGGCCATCCAAAAGCACGAAGCTGCCTTCGCGTCCAGCAAGAAGATCTGCATCGCCAACCAACATCAGGTAGCCAGATTGGCTATAGACCCGCTCCATAGGATCCTGACCAACGCCACCAGACTTCTTGACATTGCCCAGGGAAGCATCTGAAATGCCAACCAGTCCACATCCATCCAGCTTCATAGGACGAAACCACAGGGCAAAGTCAGAGTTGGCCTTAAACCTTTTCACCAGAGCATTAGCTTTCAACAAGGTAGCTACAGTGGGGGTTTCGCCTTGCAACACAGAAAGCGGGTATGACATATCCACCCGAACCTGCGCCACCAGCCACTGCAAGCTGCCAAGTACTCCTCGAAGAGAGCTCCGAAGGGCTCAAAGGTGCATCAGGAGTGCGGCGACGATCCAGAGGAACTCGCACTGCAGCCAGGTTCTCGTGGTAGGCCTTCATGCTGATGGAGATCGAACCATCAGAGTGCTGCTTGATAGTTTTGCCGCAGTAGGTGAACTCGCCGGTTTCCAACAAACCAAAGCCCAACTCTGCGCCAAGCTGTTCAATCGAAGCTCGAGCAATGTCGTTGCCGCCGATGAGAAGATCATCCACATGCGACAGCACCATGCCATAGAGCTCCTTGTGGTCGGGGCTCCATAAGAACCATAGCGCTGCGTCAATCTCCGAGCGAACCCACCCAAGATTGCAAAGGGACTTGTGCAACCTGAGGTACCAACGCCGAGGTGAGTCGGCAAGACCAAAGATGCCTTTTCGAAGGCGAGCAAGTCCACCTTGTCCAAGTGGAAGGTTTGGTTCACCATCGACCGTGCCCTTGATGAAGGTGATGTAGAGCTCCCGTTCGCCAGGCGCAAACTCCTCTCCTTTCAGGAAGGCTGACTTCACGTCAGCTGACATCAATGTCCACCCTTTGCTTGAAGTGAACATGAGCAACAAATGTTGCGAAGTTCTCGCACCTGTCGGGGCATCCTTCCGAACTTCATAGGCCGTCACATCTTTGTAGCCTGGTACTACTAACCTGGCATTGGCTTTCAGGGGAAGTTGCACTGATGCAGTCCTCAAGCCATCGTGCTTGTCCGTGTAGACATAGCGGGGTGCCAACACTTTGTGCAGACCGCCTGAAAGTCGAAGGCGTTTCCACACTGCATTGGCTTCATCATCATCCAGCACAGTCAGTGCATCATTGTCCATCCATACTTGCCACCCGGTCTTTGCAGCATCTCGGAAGGCGGGCTTGTCCTTCTCTGGGATCTCCTTCCATTTGTATTCCCTCCGCGCAGTCTGCGCGGCCATAGCATCATGCTCACCATTCGGCCACTTGCCCTTCACGGAGTTCACTGCTTGCCATTGCGACCTTGATGGCAACGGCCAAGTTCCTTTCCAAGTGCCATGATCCTGCACTTGACCATCTTCCGGGTTCATCGCATCTTGATGAACTTGCTGACATAGCTTCCGAAGAGGGTGCACGAAGTTGCCATCTTCAAACTTGATCTCCAGCACTTCAAAGTTCTCAGCTGGAGCTGGGGGTTCATCCGGAGGTGCTGACGAACTGGCCTTCAGCTGCTCCAAGGGAACCTCTGCTGATCGTTTCTGACCAGTCAAAGGATCAGTCTCCATGACACCACCTGGAGAATCAGAGGGGGCGGCATGTTCACTAAGTACTTGAGCACGACGTCGGGCACCTTCAAAAGGGGCACGAGGAGGTCGAAGTAGATCGCCAACCGGTGTTCCAGGAGCAGGCGTACCACCTCGGGGTATAGAGCTCATAGCACTCGCTGGAGTTGAGGGAGCTGCTGATCCTGGCACAGGAACTGCAACCGCGATTTGAGCCATCTCACGAGGTTGAAGTGGGGGGCCAAAACCTGGATGTGCTGAAAGCTGAGGGGTCTCCGCTTCGTCGAGAGGGGGAGCTTCACCTTGCACTTCAGCGGCACCTTCTGGAACTTGACCTTGAGGAACTCCACGGTTCGTCATGTCCTGCATTGCTGCCTCCACCACATCCTCGATGGCATCACGCCAAACACCTGCCGCAACTTGTTCCATAGCTGAGGCTGGTCTGACATGCTCTCTTGCGCATTTGGAAAGTTGTCCTCGATGAGAGACGAAGACGCTATTGCTGCCATCGAAGGCTACGAGAAGTGCTGGCCCATGCCATCTTCGAAGGGTCAACTTCCTCTTCGATGGCTCTGTCTTGTTGTTGTACTTGCTGAACCCGTAGTAGTACACCAACTGTC
>VSDK01012688.1:372452-415254 GCA_009767595.1 Symbiodinium kawagutii | reverse complement strand
TGAACCGGTAGTAGTACACCACCTGTCCAGGATGAAGGTCCTGGGTCAAAGTCGTCGTCCGCGACTGAGAAACCAAGGCTCGTCTCAGGCCTCTAGAATAGTGAAGCCTTGCCATCGCCACCTTCCCACATTCACGAAGAGCTATCTGACGGATCAGGGATGGGCGATTGTCCATCAGGTCGTGCTCCACCACACTGTTGCCTGCGAGCACATCTCCTTGCAGTCGAGGTTGTCGGCCCAAAGCAGCCTGGCATGGAGAGACACCCAGTTCGTTGATGTCCTGGTTGTAGCAAGCAACTGCCTCTTGAACCGTCATCGCCATCTCATCCTGCCCAATCACAGACTGGCTTTTCACAATGGCGGCTATCAAGGTTTTCAGGATGCCTCCACCGCGTTCACAGATGCCGTTCTGAAATGGTGCCTGGATGGCTGTATGCCATAACAGAATTCCATGCTCAGCACACATCTCCTCGAATCGCCAGGCCACAAACTCCTTGCCTTGATCAGCCACAAGGACTCGAGGGGCACCCATTATCGGGATCCACTTCAGTTTGAAGAATCGCACCATGGATTCTGCACTCTTGTCCTCCAGGCACTCTGCCATTTGGAATCGACTTGCAAAGTCGATGGCATGAACCACATAGCTGCGAACACCTTGAGAATCATAGGCCTCGAAGACATCCACATGCACTTGGTCCGAGACATCTTTTGGGGTTGGAAGACTTGCAGGCTTCTGATGTTTCGGTGCTCGCCGTTCATCGCATATTGAACATCGATGAAGCTTGGCTGCCTGGACAACTTCCGGCGGGGCACCTGAAAGGACTAAAGCCCTGGCCAACCTGCGATTGGATCTGTGCCCCGTTGCATCATGCAGTCTCTTCACCGCCATCTTGACACCACCAGGGATCTTCTTGGAGGGGTCTGCCAAGTCCAAATGGTGATCATCCTCCTCAGATCCACTAGACTCAAGTCCAATCGGTCCGGGGGTGTCTGCGGCAGGGTCCTCAACCTCATCATCGGCTTCTGCTGCCAGAGCATCATGCGATGGCGGCTTGTTGAACTGCCTGTCAAACTCTTTCTCCACGCCACGAACGATTGCCAAGGCCAACTCCTTGGGGTAGTGCCCAGCTCGTTGAGTGATCTTTGGTCCTCCAATCACAGGTTGATGAAGGTGATCACGAAGACAACGGACACCATCCAGGGAATCCTTGAGCGATTGGCTACTTGTTGCAATCATAGTGGCCTTCTTGTGGAGATAACCCAAAGCACTTCGAAGGTTAAAGCGACACTGGTCAAACTTGGCCAAGTGGATGAAGTGCTCTTCAATGAACTTGACCATCTCCGGGAGTGACCAACAGCCTGAAGGAACTGGATTCTCAAAGGCAAAGTGTCGCTTACCTTCCAGCTGAATGATCGCCAGCTCAATGGAGAACTCAATCAGCTTGCGGCCCAATTCCTGACGCTCAGGAAGATCCTTCGCAGCATTCAACCTCTGCAAAGGCGACCACGGTCCACAAGGAAAGGCGATCATCAGGAAGTAGGGCTTGTGCTTGCGGACCCAAGCTTTGGCTGCCACTCGATCAACCTCTTTGGAAAAGTCCCAACCTGTCTCTAGGCTGAGGGCTGGACCAGCTCGATGTCCACGAGCTTCTGCAACTTGAGTCACACGTTGCGATGCAGTGAAGATCTCCTGCACGAAGGGTCCAGCTGAGGGCTTGATCGTGGCGACGAAGGTTTCATTGAGGAACTCGTCCATCTGTCGTTGCCAATCCTCAACCATAGCTTCGTTCACTTCATGCTTGGCAGCTGAGATCATCTTTCGATCCCTTTCATGTTGATTCCATGCTTGAGCAACCAGTTGTCCAATGCCCGGCTTCACATTCTGGTGGATCTTGTAGGGGTTGTTCTCAATGTTGCTCCGATCACCGGAGCTCAATCGTCCACCATTGTCGCAGCCAGCCGGAGGTCCTCCGCATTCTGTGGCATGTACCCATACTGAATCTCGAAACGCTCGGCTGCTCGATCCTGGTAGTAGTCGGCGTTCAGTCGATGACGTTCTTCCTCGGTGAACTCGGGTTGGTCTTGCTGACTGCTGACCATGCTGAAGTCCGAGGATGCCGGCATTGGTTGGTTGGCCATGCTCATCACATGCTGCATGACCTGATTGAACATTCCTTGAAAGCGCTGCTCCTGCTGACCCATCACTTCCATCAACTCCTGAGCTGTCACTCCAGGGGAAGCCATCGCGGGAGCGGAGCTTGCGGCCATAGTGGGAACTTCTTCCGCTCGAGGTGCTGGGGGACTGAGAGCTTTTGGTCTTGCTCCCTTGCTCAGAGCTTTCTCCTTGCTGCTTGCCGCTGAGCTCGAAGGCTTCTCGGAACTGGCGTCCTTGGGCATTTCGAGGTCTTTCACCAAGGGCTTGCAGAGCTCTTTGATCTGAGGGACAGTGGCCTTCTCGTCCAGCTGGATGTTCAGCAGTGATGCCAATCGAACTAGGTCTGCTCGAAGTGATGGTAAGCCTCCTTTTGGCCCTATCAGTTGCCGAAGAGCTTCTTGACGTTTCCCTTCCGACTTCAACCGGGAGGCTTCTTCCTTGGCTTCGGCAATGGCGGCTTTTCGAAGGATGGCGGCTGTTCCTCGTTGAGCACGGGCCACCAACATCCCCATCAACAGGTAGTCCTCCAAGAAGGCCTGTTGGGCGCCTGCCCCTGCTCTACCGCCTTGACGCTTGGATAAGGGTCCGGTACATACCGCAAGTATGGCCGCTGCAATAGCCATAAGAGAAGGCCGTGCACGTGCCAGCTGCTTCGTTGAAGTAGTCGCACCACGAAGCGAGTCAGCCGCTGCACCACGTGCTGCTTGAAGCTTTCCATGATGCTGAGTCCTTGAAGTCGTTCTGGTAGAAGTCGAGGATGTCGAAGTCGATCGCACCGAAGGCTTGCGTGACGAGCACATTGCTTGAGCCCCATGAGCCAAAGGTTGCGAAGCGCGCTCCAGTGCATCACATGCATTGAGGCCAGAGTGCGTGACATCGGCAGCTTCTACCCCTTGCTCAGTAACAAGATGTTCATGCTCAGGCTTGTTGTTTTGAACATCCAACACTTCAATGCGACGTTTGAACCACTCCTTGGAGGTCACTTGCAACTCAACCACACCAGCCAAACCAGACAGCTTCCATCGGAGCGCACCTGGTGAAGGCCAGCGCGCAGGGGCAAGCCGCAATGCAAAGTGACCTGCAGTCAGCTGCTTCAAACGCACCAGAGTACCATCCAAGTAGTCAGCCCTTAACATCCTTCGAGAGAAGCTGACCACGGCTCCAATGGCATCCATGAAGTCCCGTCCCAGCAGAAGTCCAAGGCTGGGAACTGCCACAATGGATACCCATACCAACAGCAAGGTGTTGCCAACAACAATGGGGATGCGATACCGAACATGGCTGGTTTTGGTGCCTCCATTCCCAAACCTGAAAACTTCTGCTTCACTAACCGTTGCAATCAACGACTTGACATCTTCTGGGGCAGTCGCACGCACCTTTTGCAAGTAGCTTTTCATCCAAAGCTCACCTGAAACCGTTCTGTTGCAAGCTGAATCCAACGCCCCAACCAACATCTTGTCATTGGAGAGCGTGGCTTGCTGAGCAACCTGCACACTGTGGCCAAAGTCCAAGGCCGAAGACAAAGTGCAGCCATCATGGGTGGTCGTCAGAGCTTCATGGACGCCACCATCATCAGTCACAGCCTCCACATTCTGAACCACATGCTCCGTGTTGTGCGACTCGGACACGCGCACCTGCTTCTGCATGTTCATGCCCTTGCCCTTGTTCGGTTTGTAGAGGCCCGCTCCAGGCTTCTTGCATTGCTGATCACCTTGCCAGTGACCATACTCACCGCAATCCCAACACATAGTACCGGTCTTCTTGGCAGCAACCTTCGGCTTGAGGTTGGATTGGCTTCCTTTTCCTTGGCCAACCTTTCCAAATCCTCTGTCTTTCTTCACTTCGGCGATGCGGGTTCTGGCTTCGCGCATCGTCACCAAGGATTCGGCGCAGCTTCAACTCCAGCCTCAAGCTCATCGATGAGGCCAGGGTCAATGTCCTCATCGTCCTCCAAGGATTGCAGCTCCGTCGCCAAGATCTCGGCCTCGCTCTGGAGCACCTCCTCCAAAGATGGCATACCGCCATCAGCCGGGATCAACTCTTCCTCCTCTGGTTGCGCCTCATCTTCATCATCAGGATTCCCTTCGGCAACCAAAGCTTGTCGAGGGGGAGGCCGTGGTCCAGGCTTAAAGGGAGGTCTGAACGAACTCGCCGAGGAAAACCTGCTCGATTTCAAACTCGAAGCCTGCGAAGCTGCACTCGAGGGAGCTGAGGTCCTGTTGCTGCTCGAAGATTGGCTCAGGAATCGTTGCAGCAAGGGAGCTCGGTCTGTCACAGGTTTTCGGTGGAGGGGGTCAGACACATGCAAATCTCTGAAAAGCCTGAGCACCTCGCCCTCCACATCGCTGTAGCTCTCCTTGCCGGCCAGTGCAGTCTCCAGCAACTGCTTCCTCAGGGCATCAAGCCCCAAGCGGTCCTTCAAAAACCATCCAAGCTCCGTGTCCGGGAGGTTGATGCCTTCACGCTTCAACTCCGAGGTCAAAGTTCGGTACCTCGTGCAAAAGGCTGAAATCCGTTCACCGGGACTTCGACGGATTTCTTGATAGAATTGGGAGCGCAACTCACCTTTGCGATCCAACTCCGTCTTTCCCATAGACTCTTCAAGAGCCTTCATCAACTTCTTCAGTCCTGCAAAGGGGTCGGCCTCCACCATGACAACGATCCTGCTGGTCTCAGGATCCCGGCCCTTCTCCTCTTTACGTCCTTGGAGGTCATCAGGACTGAACTCCTCACATCGAGCTCGAACAACTCCGGATTGCCTCAAAGCCCAACGAGCTGCGATGTTGAACTTCGCACAGTTCTCTGGATCCAAACTTGCCATCCACCAGTCCATCTCTCTCTTGAACGGGCGCCATTCCGCTGGGTTTCCATTCCACGTTGGAACCCGAGACCAACTCGACGATCCCTTTTCCTCCTCCGCCATCTAGCCGAAGGTCTCCTCAGGCAAGTTGCTGGTGCCAATCTTGAGGTCCGTGATAACACCAGCCCAAAAAGGAAAAAAGAGTGCTAAGCCCGACCACCGCAAATTCCTCAGGAAGGATGAGGTAGTCCACCAAGCACTGTGCTGCAGCTAAGCCCGAGCACGTCCACAATCCGCAGGATGTAGAGCACTCCAACCAGAGCAGCACGCAAAAAGATGCCAGGTGCCCGACCGTGAAGCTCACCGCAGGGAAGTCCACGAAGAACACCAAGCACAGCAAAAGATGCTAGGAGCCCGACCGTGAAGCCCTCCGCAGGAAAGCCCAGGTAGGAGTCCAAGCACAGCAATGCAGAGCGGAGTAGAGCAGCGAACCCAAAGGCGCACAGCGAACCCACACTCAGGCTCCGGTGCCACTGTGCAAACCAGCCGCAGATGGCTCAGATGCAAGCGCGACCGTTTTGCCTGATGCGTACACCAAAGTGGCTTAGGCCTAAAATAGCGGCCAGGAAAAGGAGGTTCGAACTGCGGCCCATGCAACATGCCATGTCACTCATCCATGCATGCTACCCAAAACAACCAGGTCTTTCCACAGTACAGTTAGACCTATGGCAAGAGTAACCGAAATGATAATAGTTGTTGTGATATAGTGAAAACAATCATAACACGACTGGTCCCTTTACACTGGAATCATCAGTTTCATGAAATCTCATCATCAATACACGGCCGACGCCTCAAAGGACTGGTTGATAAACTGCCGCAGGCTGCTCTCCAAATCCTCAGCAGCCCAATGCTGGTTGCACCAGGAGGCTGCTCAGAACCATAAAAGTGGTTAGTGTAATCCACGGTCCCTTGTTGTGGGTCAGCCTATTTCTTGTCGGGATGTCACTGGTGAACATCACGTACTTTTGTCGTTAGCCCCTAGGCCCTTCAATTTTGGTGTGTGCTATTGACTCGGCTGCAACTGCTAAGCATTTGACAAGTGCTCTCGTTGCAACCTGCCCTCTGCGCTTGTTGCCACACAGTCATCCGTAGCATAAATAACTCAAGGATTAATGATTAATGATACTCCAAGAGTATCATACAAAGCTTGAGTGTGTCGCTAGATGCGGTATCGCCAAACCTAGCTTGGTCCGGAATCTGAAGCGATTTCAAAAATCGAATACATTGCTGATGGGAATCTACAGGAAACCCAGAATTCTGGCGCTTATAACAAGAGTTTTCACTAGATCTTCTCAGTACCCATCATCAACCCATCCAAACGACTGTTAACAATGACGTCAATCGCTTCCAAGTTGGTTCCTATTACAATTTCCTGATTGGTACTGGTTGGTCGAGCTTGGGAATTCTAGGTCATAGTGACCCAACGTCAATGAACAGCTGGTACTCCAAAAATTCTCTGCCCAACGCTAAATGTTCACTCACTTCAAATTCTCTGCAGCAAGCCGAAGTTGGATTCCGAGCACTAGGAGTTCTCATCAAACCATTCTGAAACCAGATTCTCAACCATAATAATTGTCAAGACTACTATGAACCAAGATGTTAAACCCTTATCATTCATCCACTATCGTAAAACCATTAGCATCGCATGGCTGGGGATCGAACCCCCAAAGCTTGGCTGGGCCCTGGCCACGTTTCGGCTGCCACCAGCCCACACCACACCAGGGCACGGAGATACGCACGTTGAACTCCACATAGTCGCGGTCGAAACGGTTGTTGGTGAAATCCTGGGAGGAACCAGCATCAACCATGGACCATTGGCTTTCAACCGCCACTATCAAGGTGTAATCACAATGGAATAACCATCATTGCCCATCATTCACCATCAGTAATCACCATGAACCATCATTAACCATTGGTTTGGAATAACCATCATTCACCATCATTTGTCATACCCGGTATATCAAAAGGCTCCAGGTCGATGCCTTAAATAAAGGGGGTCTGCTTTCTCACAACTCGTGTCCAGCTGACTCGTGTCTGCAAAGCCGCACCTTCTTAGTGTAACCACTTGGCAACACCACTAACAAGAACAACAACAACAACAACAACAACAACAACAACAACAACAAACAAAGACAAGGACAAAGACAAGGACAAAGACAAGGACAAGGACAGGGACAGGGACGTTCTGGTACCCTTGTTGGGCATACTTCAGCCATGACCCATCTGCAACTGGCTCAAACGCCTATCAAATTAGATGTTTTCCCTGCTATGAAAATGAAGCTCAAGTGCCAATTGAATGGTCTTAAGTTGGTACCCCAATCTTTAGCCACGCCCAAACATTCCAAAAAAGTCATCATCTTCTCGACCGCAAAACAGCGAAATCACCAGCGCATAAGTTCCACATCTGATCGGTCCACGGCTGAAGATTCAACAGCGACACCGTAGCTATTGATGGCTACACTGTGATACAATCTCCAAGAAGAAGGGCATCAGTTTTCAACACTGGGAAAGCCACCAACAGCCCCTCATGGCAGCTCGGGATAGCACCCGCCCATTTGTTCCAGGAGTCCAAAAGGTCGTGTCGCTTGATCTGGAAATCCTCTCGTGCGAAGAAGACATCAGCGATGGTGATGATGGATGATGATGCATGATGGTGATGATGGTGAAAATCATTTCCATTGTTGGGCTGAGGGTGACGAAATTAAGGGTGAGGGTAGACATCTATCAAGTGGAAATACCAAGAATCACAAAGAATAGCAGCACAACTAGCCAACGCTGGATGCAAGTACAGTAGTGAAATGCGGCAAATGTCATCCAGTGATACTGTTTGTCGATCAGTTGTTGCAAGGGGTTAGATGCAAGCAATGACCAAGAAATTAGGGTTGGATATAACTAAGTGGTGCTACACAGGTTGTCAATTCAACCGATTGGAAGGGATCGCTTCCCAGCTGTTTCCGGATAGTAATGGCACTTTTTGGGTGGACAGGTATACGCCGAGGCTGCTATGCATGTCGACCAAGCACGGCCACTGGTGAAGCTACCAGCTGATTACGTGCTCACTTGCAGAAACCACCCAGCTTGTCCCGTACTTGCTGCTCCCTTATCCTTGCGTGCATCTGGACCTTCCCAACATTTTTGGTGGCCATTCTGGGATCGTTCAAAGGTACTCCCATGCAGACCCCCGCATTCTCACAAATAATCCCAAACACCTACAGAACCTGCCACAGTTTCCCAAGCTAGCGGAACAACATTGCCACTACATCGGTGATCCAAAGAGCAACAGGCCTCGCCCCGGCAATCCCCAAAGGTTCCCAGGCCATGGTGCGTGTCCCCGTAGGTTCGGCCTCCAAGGTCTTCTTGAAGGAGAGCACCAATGGTTCCATGCCATCAAAGCGGTGCTGCGACAAGGATCTTGGTCAACGAATGTGCCGCCAACACGAGATTGGTGAAACAGGTCAAACCAAGTTGCTGAAATGCTATCTCTTTGGATGCTACAGGTGTATGGAAGTCAGTTTAGTGTCCACGAGTCATACTTTGGGCTGAAATCGTCTTCAGGGTGGGCATTCCAATCAGTTCCTGTCTGTCATGACGATGGATGAGGATAAGATGAATGAAGAAAAAAATATCGGAAAGCCCAGGTCCTTTCATAAATCTTATGAATCGTGTGATTCGGTTCGAAAGAGAAACCCGGCTCACTCACACGAACGAATCATCATCAACTCCTCCACACCCGGACGAGCTGCGTAAACTGGTGCACTGTTTTGAACATGTCGATGAGCTTGGTGACTCGACGACAGAAAAGGTCAAAACGACCGAAAATCAGCGTCTCGCTGAAGTCAAACTGCTTGCCTCGCCCAGCCGTTGGTTGACCGTTGATCAGGTGCGACCATATCTTGGGGACGGAGATTGCCCGGGTTCCGTATGGAATTTTTTACCATCATTAGATTATTGCTGTATATGGGGTATATTTTAGTTAAACTGACAGGAATTACCATCATTAGATTGGGGAGAAAAATCACATTTGACATTTTGATGCTCCGTCCGTCATGATCAATGCAAGCGCAGCGTGGCAACCTCCATTGTCCCATGGGACACGATTAACCTTCTATGGACCGTGTCTCTCACAACGACAAAAGGGCTGCCGTAAGTGGTTTGCAGCTCCCAAACTGATAGTTTTCCTGCCAAGAATGAAATATCATTGTTTAGGATCCGAAAAAAGGGGATTGCATTCCCAACAGCATCCAAGCTACCCTTGGGCAGAGTCAAAAGGGTCTCCTTTGTTTGGCGGTAGTACTCCTGGTACTCGTCGTTCAGCCGGATGCAAGACCACAGATTCCTCAGGCACAGAGCTGCCGACATGACAACCACAGTGCCGGCATTGCCACGACTGCACAGCTTTCATCATCTGTACAAGTTCTTTATTCATGGCTGGAGAATCTTGCAGTTCACAGATCCTCTCAGCCCTCCCGACTGGCTTGGTGACTGTGAAACTTTTCATTGGGACCCGTGATCATCACCCCCTCAGGCGGTCAGAAACCTGTACCTTGAAGATGGGGCTGCACCAAAGCGCTCACATGCCCATACCAATCTTGGATGCCGGATGTTATCCACTGAGGTGGTCCCAACATGGTTCGTCAACACGACCTCTGGGTGGACCTGCCCAATGTGACTGTTGCCAAGCAGCTTGATGAGTACCAAAGGATCCTTCTGCCACAAGAGACTCGACTCTTCACCTTCCAGCACACACTCCTGCGAAAAGTGCTGCTGTTGGCGAGGGAGGGCGTGCCGTGCAACGGTGCCTTGCCACAAAAGGATGTATTGAAGTACTGAACCATGCTGTTCATTGTTAGTATGGTGGTTTCTCAAAATAGGGACCCCCAAAATTGTTGGTTTATTACTAAAAATGATTGGTATTGGATGATTTGGGGGGTCCCCTACTTCAAGAAACACCCATATGGGTTGACTTGCTGGTGGACTATGGCAAACTCTGGAACGCCTGCAGCATCTCTGACCTGTCTGTCAAATCAATTTGGCAGTTCTGGCTACTCGACCGTCAAACCCATGGGGCCCTAGGCCTTGCAATTGGTGATCATCTGGTTGGTAATCTTTGCAAACAAGTTTGTCATGCGTTCCTGAGCTCGCAAATTCATGTTGTTGCAATGGGTCCACTGGTTCAAACAGGTTCAAACATCGTGAGGCTCTGCTTCTCATACGCCATCTTAGACCTCATGGTCTTCTACAACTGAAGGCAGCTACTTTCTCTTAGGCAACTCGCATGTCTCTGCTGCATCCAAAGAGAAGAATTTAAATCTGCTTTCCAAAGCCTTTGGATCAGGCAAGAGTCTTGGGTGTTGTAGTATCTGGCGATGGTGTGAATCATCTTGACCGCATTCCTGAACACAATTGCAACAGCAAAGCATCCAAAGTTTTAGCAGAGCATCAAAGCCACTGGAATTCAGTTTCTGTTCGATTTCGGCGTTGCCAAATGGAAGCACTCTCATGGATTGACTTGCAAAAACTGCCAGTCGCAAATCAACAAGATCATTGGCGAGGCTGCCGCTTCGGAAACAAAACCACAATGATCCATTCGAGAAGACCCCGTCGCAAAAGCTAATGTTTATTCCCATGCCGGTGATACCATGAGGCCAGCAAATGTGTTCAAAGAAATTGTAGCTATGAGAATGATACATCAAATAATGGGTCACACAATCATACTCTGTAACACTGGCTTGTGAGGATCAATAATGGCTCACGGTGCTTAACGATGCTTAATCAACGCTTAATCCATGTTTACCCATGGTGAATCAGAGTGGTTAGCCATTGATGAACCATTCCTAAGCATTGATTAGCCACCAGTGATTGACCATTATTGTCCATCGGTGAAATGACCATTGATTATATAACCGTTCATAGCTGGTGAATGGCAGTTAGCAAGATGCATTTTGTGGATTTCTGCATCTGCGTTCTCCATAGGAGTCGTGCCCCTGACTGCGCCAAGTGGCATCAATGCTGGCAGCGTGTCCTTGGTGAAACAAACGACAACAGGACAACGGGATGGTGCGGTCGGGTGTCTGCTGCTCACCACCGTGTCTGCAACAAATAGGTTTCTTGGGATTTGTCTGAGGTCCTTTGGTAAGGAACCCTTTGGGCAAACCAAGCGTTGAAGAACGTGAAATTGATCCATCATTCAAAAGCTCAATCCCCAAACCCGAAGCAAAATGTCAAAGAAAGCCATCAAGAGCCTGCTCAGTGCTGTCGATTGAAGAATTTGATCTTGACTTTACCTGCATGTCTGTCATAGCATCTGCGCAACGATTTGTGTGGAACTGCAAAGCTTCTTTGCGATGTTCCCACCAAGGCTCAATGATGGTACTGGGAGTGCCAGTGTACAGTGGCTCAATAAATTTCTCCAAGGTGGTCAAATATTTTACCTGAGTCAGGGCACAACATTTTTCACGACCATCTGCAATGCTTCTTTCAAAGAGCTTGGCAAAGTTAGAGTTGTCAGCTGTTTGTCAGGGTTAGGGTTCCTGTTTTCATTTCCATGAATCCCTTCAAGTAGCATTGTCTTTGGCTTCGTTGAATGCTTCGGTGATGGCAATTTCGATCTGCTTCCATCTCCGGAGCGTATTGAAAACCTTGGCAAAGCGGCAAGCATTGGCCACAGAACCAACCGACAAGGCAGATCAAAGTGGCTGCAGAAGAGCTTGAAAGTCTCAGAAATATCAGATGTTAGCAGGTCACTGGATCAGTTAGCCACTTTCTGTTCGCATTTCAAGAAGGGAAGGGACCAGCATCCAACTTGTTATCAGGTTAACTCGCATGAACGCATACCCAGCAGTTCTTAAAAACACAGAAGTTGATCTCAGCCAAAGTGCAGACTGGCGGTTCTTCGGAGCTACCTGCCAAGGAAAGATGGGTCCTTGAAGTCCACAATCCCTTCCCGCCTGATAGGACCCTAAACGTTCCTTGCGGGATATCTAAAATAAATTTGCGGCACGGGACTTCTTCCTTTTGCCGCATGTCTACAATTGTGCTTCTTGTCACGGATCTGACATCTTTACAGAACTTGCAAGAGTACTCTAGTGCCATCCGGTTGTAGCACCCTCTCTAGCTTGATCCAGACTCCAGACCCTGTACATAGACACTGTCATTCTCTCCCTCTCTCTCTCTCTCTCTCTCTCTCTGTCGCTCTCTTCCTGGATGCATTACGATTGGCGTATCAAATGGTTGTAGTGCTATTAACCTGATGATCCCTACTATGGGCAAAGAACGAACCGACTTAACAGGGGTTCATTTCTGCATGGAATAGCCGAAGTCTGTCGCCATCATCAATTTGGGGGATCGAAAACGGATGGTTTCCTGTCAAAAGCATCAGATTTATTGGGGCACATCATGGCCGATCATAGTTGATAAGTCGCTCCAAGTTTTCACTTCTGCCGCATCCCCATCAAGTCTCCGCAGGCCTCCTGACTCACGTTTGTGATGGTGCGCAGCAAGCCGAAGACCATCTTCCGCTCTTTGGTCCTGAATCAACTACTCAAAGAGCACACCCCGGTTGTCTCGCACACCTTTGCCAAATGCCAAACGTCACCCGAGCAAGTGTCGAAAAAACACATGCAGCCTCATAGACACATGAATATAAAAATGTATTTTCAAATATACATATATCTGGCTGTGGGTCAAAATCCTGTACCCATGGTGATGAACTTCCCAAGAAAAACCAGAGTAGTATGCGTTGCCATGCTCACCTACCCATTTGTTGGATGGTCAGTTACGACCCATACACACAAAAATATATATGTGTGTGTGTGCAAAAATTCAAATATATATATATATATATATATAGATAGATAGATATAGATACATATATGCAACATACGCACATGTATATATGTAAATATATATATATATATACAAATACAAATACAAATACAAATACAAATACATATACATATACATATACATATACATATACATATACATATACATATACATATACATATACATATACATATACATATACATATACATATACATATACATATACATATACATACGTAATGCAATACACATGTTTACATGCGTATATACATATCCAATACACATGTTTACATGTGTATATATAAATTTATAAATATATATATATATATAAATATCTAAATATATATATATATATATACATTGATATTTATTTATGCCATACATGAATCTATATCTGTGTGTGCACATGTACACATAAACATATACATATATAGGAAAACAAGTATTCCTTTGCAATATACAGATGTTTATTCATGTTTCCGCTTCATCTGGCGGCATGTTGATTGCCTTTCCACCGCAGCATTTCCAAGACCCCAGATCTCCTGAGTTGCTCCGTGATAGAGGTGATCTTCTGTAGCCTGCACGTGGATCATACCGGGGCGGGTACTTCGCTAGCCATGGCTAGCCAGGTTAGCCACACCCTAAGTGGGTTGAACCATTTATTTACAGTATTTTCAAAAAACGGTGAAATAACCACTTCCGAAATGGGATGATCATCCCAGTACAGTAGTGTTGACTCATCAATTGTTGGGGTTCTTGAGCAACGACCAAAACAAAAAATCAAGGACTATGTTGTGGATAGTGCCGGGATTGCCACCATGTCATGGATGAGAAGTTTTTCCTTCGTCACATACAGGGACAGGGATGAACTTTGATTCAGAAACGACTCCAGAAACATCTGTCAATGGATGCCACCTGCGCGTATCCAGAAATGGATGGTGGGAGCGAAAATAAATATAGATCGTAGAATCGTAGAAAGCGCCAGAAATACAAGCGTTAGTCATTTCTGGTTTTTCGATCAACTACAGTTATTGAAGCATTGAAACACTAGTGTTAGCTGTGTTCCCTCACACATCCCCCAAGTACTTCTGCGAAGCGGGGATTCATCGTAATGAGATGCGAGCCACCGCGACGATTTCTCGGCGATGAACACGGATGAAGCACAGCTACCAAGGTTTGGAGAGTGTCACCGTGGAGCTTCCGTTTCGCCAACCACCCAAGGCTCTTGGATAATTAACCTCAGGGTAATGGTGGTTTATACATAATAAGTTCACGAGGATTAATGATAGGACTAATAAGGATCAATAATGATTGAGAAGAAAAGCATCATATTGGCCAAATGCTCAAGTTTTTCCCGAGAGCGCCTGCGAAGGGTTCTTCGTAAAAAAGCAGCCGTATATAAACATCTGCACATCAACACACCTGCACATCATCACATCTGCACATCAACATCTTCACATCATCACATCTGCACATCACCACACCTTCACATCATCACATCTGCACATCAACACACCTTCACGTCATCACATCTGCACATCAACATCTTCACATCATCACATCTGCACATCAACACACCTTCACATCATCACATCTGCACATCAACACACCTTCACATCATCACATCTGCACATCAACATGTTCACATCATCACACCTGCGCATCAACATCTTCAAATCATCACACCTGCACATCAACATCTTCACCCTTTCACATCTGCAGATCTAGATCTTCACACCCTCACATCTGCAGATCTAGATCTTTACACCTTCACATCTGCAGATCTACATCTTCACGCCCTTACATCTGCAGATCTAGATCTTCACACCTTCACATCTGCAGCTCTCTCTCTCTCTCGCTCTTCTTTCTCTTCTCTCTAAGGCCGGGGCGGCGCCGCTGGACCGCCACGAAACGTGACATGTGCGCCATTTCGTGCTCGTCGGACGTCCAAAACCTAGGTAAAATTGCGATTTGGAGTTTTCGCGGTGAACCGTTTCGCGTTTTCTCGACATTGAACGTCAAAAACTGAGGTAAAAGTGCGATTTCTTGCGTCGCGAAGCGTCGTTTGTGAACCGTTTCGCATTTTCTCGACATTGAACGTCAAAAACCGAGGTAAAAGTGCGATTTCTTGCGTCGCGAAGCGTCGTTTGTGAACCGTTTCGCATTTTCTCGACATTGAACGTCAAAAACCGAGGTAAAAGTGCGATTTCTTGCGTCGCGAAGCGTCGTTTGTGAACCGTTTCGCATTTTCTCGACATTGAACGTCAAAAACCGAGGTAAAAGTGCGATTTCTTGCGTCGCGAAGCGTCGTTTGTGAACCGTTTCGCATTTTCTCGACATTGAACGTCAAAAACCGAGGTAAAAGTGCGATTTTGAAGTCTCGGTCGTGACCGTCTTGCGTTTTCTCGACATGGAACGTCAAAAACTGCGGTAAAATTGCGCTTTTGAAGTCTCGGTCGTGACCGTTCGGTGTTCTCTCGACATCGAATGTCCGAAACTGAGGTGAAATCGCGATTTTGGACCTGCTTCTTGCTACGTTTGGTCTTGGTGCGTTTTGCCTTGGTGCGTTTTGCTTTGGTGCGTTTTGCTGTGGTTGCTTTGGTACGTTGTGTCTTGCTTCTTGGTACGTTGTGCTGTGGTACGTTTTGTCTTGGTACGTTTTGTGTTGGTTTGTTTTGCCTTGGCACGTTTTACTCTGGTACGTTTTAATGTGCTACGTTTTGCTCTGGTACGTTTTGCTCTGGTACGTTTTGCTCTGGTACGTTTTGCTCTTGCTACGTTTTGCTGTTGGTACGTTTTGCTGTGGTACGTTTTGCTTTTGGTACGTTTTGTTTCGGTATGTTTTGCCTCGGTACGTTTTGCTGTGGTACGTTTTGCTGTGGGATATCGTACATTTTGCCTTGGTCGGTTTGATCTTGGTACTTTTTGCCGTGGTACGTTTGATCTCGGTACGCTTTGCGGTGGTACGTTTGGTTTTGGTACGTTTCGCTGTGGTACGTTTTCCTCTGCTACGTTGTGTCTTGGTTCTTGCTACGTTATGCTGTGGTACGTTTTGTCTTGGTACGTTTGGTCTTGGTGCGTTTTGCCTTGGTACGTCTTACTCTGGTACGTTTTACTGTGCTACGTTTTGCTGTGATACGTTTTGCTCTGGTACGTTTTGCTGTGCTACGGTCTGGGTCTTCATTATACTTGAAGCAGAAAATGCAAGTGAGGAAATGGTAAATGTGATACTTGTAGTGTTTTGCTGAAAGTTTTTGTTCTTATTGTTGTCATGTCGATGCATGTTATGTAATCTGCTTTGTGAGTTGCTGTGTTGAGTCATAGCAGTGGAGATGAACTGTCAAACTTTTGTAGCGAGTTCTTGATGCCTTGGTCCGGGCCTTACTATGCTTGAAGCAGAGAGCGCAGGTCGGGAAAATGTGACCGTGATGTATATTATGGTGATGTACGTAGATGTGTTAGATTTATTACATTTGTGTACTCCTGCATCAGCATGCTGAAGGGAGTGTCCGAGCATGTTGTTGGCAATAAGTTTGATGAGTGTGGTCATTCAAGTTATTTTCAGAGGAAGAGGCACTTCTGACTTCGGCTTGGACTGATGCAGCCAAGCTGGATTCAGACATGTGTCTACATCACCATGGACTGATCAAACCATTCTCTTTTTTCGGCACCCACGGAGGCTGGCATTGCAGCTGGACAACTACATCTTTCCCCAGATACCTGCGCACAAGTGCATACAAATATCGACCGTATTTTTTTCAGCATATGCATGCACATTCCTTTTTTGCGCGCAATTACATCAACAACTCATCTTCGACATGTTCTTCTCTTCACAACTTTTATATCACTGTCCTTCTCAGCACACCTGTCGTCATAAACATCTTCATGATCATCATCCGAACCCTTCATCACCATCACCATCTTCATCTGCAAAACCATAATCATCATCATCATCAAAATACATTTCAAGGTTCATGATGTGAGTCTTATTAAAATTAATATATTGGAGGCTGCTATAACATTGCCTTTCTCGCTCTCGGGCCAACCGTCGTCTAGTTTCAAGGGAGGCATGGTCCTGATGGTCCTGGATAGGTTGAGAAACTGGCCAGACTTCGGTGAGTGTTTCATCAAAAGCTCAAAGTCATGGTATTGAATTGCTGTGGTGGCCTTGGGAAGAAGGGGTGTCCTCACGCATCCCAAAGCTGAGAATTCTTCCTGCAAATGCATGTGTGTGTGTGTGTCTATTTTTATCTATGTATATATATATATATATATTTATTCATTTATCTATTTATCTATTTAAAAATATAAATATATATATATATATGTATACGTATGTCTCTTGGGGAAGAAAAAATGTCTTTTGGGCAGTGCTACCCTAGTGAATATATAGGGGGTAAGGAATGAAGATTTGTGTGGAAGTAAAATGGATCCTAAAAGTCTTACCAGTGATCATCTTCTTGCTGATCCACTTCTTTCATCGGGATCCTGCAGATCAGTCCTCATCAACCCAGACTGTCACAGTCACATGAAGATCTTTGAATTTCGGCTTGGAAACCACTGAACGCGCTCTACCACTTCTTCGATCAACCATCAACGTCCACCATTTTGTTCCACCTGATTTTTTATTCCAGAAAGTGACCAATACATAACCGGCAGAACCCAATACACAGATGTGATTCTCAGCCTCACTGCCGCTCGCGGTCACCACGCCCCACCTGTTTCGCCAGAAGTCCAGCTCAGTACGGGGCCCTTGGTCGCCCGCAGAGTCCTGACTGGACAACTTCAGATATTCATGGCCGCTTGGCGAGTCATGCTGGAGCTCAATGCTTCGTGAATTATTGGTTGAAGCAAATTAATAAGCAACTATTGTTTAATGAAGCAGATTAGTAGCCAACTATTCACCATCTAGCAATTTGCCAGTTTATGGATGATACGGTTGATGATTAGTTCTGGGGAATTGTGCTTGGTGACTGGCCAGTGTTCAATGTTCAGAGTCGGGAACATGCCAATATCTGGATGATTGCAACTTGTGCAATGGTCGGCGGTATTGCCATGGACAGTCTCACACCTTCGTTGATTTTCAATGAGAAGGAAGCAGCCATGGAAACGGTGACTTAACCAACCCTGCTTACCGTCATAAAGACTCAGCACTTGACCAAGCGATCACTCCTTGGGTGTTTCCCAAGTCATAGGGGTACTCCTCGTTATCATCCTTTATGAACCATTTGTAGTAATAAACCTCCTATAGCTTTGGGGTCCCCCAGCTAATCAGAAACCCTTCCTTATGGCAATCAACCAGCGTGGTGGTGCTGGTTGAAGCCCTCAGGAACTCTCATGGCTTCATGATAGGTGGCACGACGCCAAGTCGAAGGCGCCCCGGTGCTCCTTCTGTTGGCCCTCCAAAGTCGTTTCCAGGTACTGCTCGATTTGGCGACACCAAACCTGCAGGAGAAGCCCGCCCGCAACATGGCCATGGGAACTTCTTCGATGATAGGAGTGATGGTCAATGAATATTAATGAAGACTAACACTAGGGATTCATAGTGCTAAATAATGTTTGATAAGTTGTGTAAACCTATAACCATCCTGGAGTAGATGCTGAATATCAAATTGGACCGTCCCCCTAAATGGCTTCAATATTGAACATGGGGGGACATTCTACTCCAGGAGAGTTATGCCGACTAAATCTTCCAGGCATTTCTTCCAGGTGGATTTGGAAATTCCTTCGGCCAATCATGTCATTGCTTCGGTTTCTTCCTATACTCGGAGATTTCTTTGGCAGCCACCCAGCATGCCAGAGCGTCGCTCCCAATCTCTCACCACCAGCTGGATCTTCTCATTACACTAACAATGTTATTGGTTCCTTGGGAATATCCAGTGTTGTTTTCACACAACCATAAAAAGCACCAAAAATGCTGCAGCAGGAGCCTGTGTTGTTCGCATTTCTTTTTTGAAAAGACATGTGGCGTTTCAGGGTTGACTTTGCTATGCCCTAGACGTTTTTGTTTGTGTCTCGATTGTTTGGGCAACCATGTTTTCAAGCTCTTCCAGTCCGGCACCCCACCCCATGATCAGCATAGCATTGCTGGGTGTGAACCTTGACCTGAACGTTAACCTCAGTGTAGCATCACGGGCGTGTGAAGCCTGAGCTGAACGTTCACATCGGCATAGGATCACTTGCGCGGAGCCTTCATGTGAACTTAAGATTAGCATAGCATCACTTGCGCATAGACCTTCACATAGACGCCAACATGCCTCACCCAACCCCACAAAAGCCCGACAAAAGCCTCAGTTGGCACCAGGCGACAGTCAGCGCTCTTGGCCACTACTCATCTGATTTCACATTTTCCCGAGTGATGGGTTGAGAAAAGCTTAATATTGGTTGATACTCAATCATTGTTGATAGTGGTTGGTAATAGTTGATAGTGTCTAGTCATGGTTCACAGGGGTTGATAATGGTCAATAATGTTTCAGAATGTTTGATCGTCGTTGATGATGGTTCACAATAGTTGAAGTGTTCATTGTGGTTGAGAAGAACTGGTAAGAGTACGCAGCAAAACTTGTCTTATCTTCCTGTTCACGCTGGTTGTTGTCCTCATGACTGCTTGTCAGAATCCAGTGCGGGGACTGGAAATAGTTCGCCCATTCAAGGACATACTCACTAGACAGATCTAATTATGTATACATCTGCGTATATGCGTATACATATACATATATACACACCGCTAATATAAATACAAATAGATTCACATACGCATACACATCTAAATACCAAAGATTTGCGCGTACACGTCCATGCCTTTGCATGCTTCACACAGCCAGACCATGCCGCTGCCTCCAGAAGCTGTTCGTACTTCGTCACCAGCTCTGGATGATCCTGACCAAGGGGACCAGTGGACCGAAAGGCTAAGCCCCAGTGGCGAAACTGATGCAATCGTGAAATCTCCAAGAATTACACCAGCATAGACCCCAGATACCGGGTATATTGTGCACAAGGATTTCCAGGGTGTGTACAATAAACCTGTGTTTTAAATTACGTGGTTTGTTTTTGATCATATTTTTACGCATCTTAGGTAGGGAGACAAGCATGAGCAGCGGCAGAGCAGCGGCAAATAAAGCGCGGATCCAGAGCCACAAGGGAGACAAAGGAAAGACAAAGGGGATACAAAGGCGAGATGACGGAAGACAAGCATGAGCAGTGGCAGAGCAACAGCAAACAAAGCGCCTATCCAGAGCCACAAGGAAGACAAAGGAGAGACAAAGGCGAGACAAGCATGAGCAGCGGCAGAGCAGCGGCAGAAAAAGCGCCGATTAAAGGCCCTATTATAGAGAAATAACAACTCCTTAAAGCTTGTCAGCTATTTGGGGAACAAAGGGGAGACAAAGGGAGACAAGCATGAGCAGCGGCAGAGCAGCGGCAGAAAAAGCGCCGATTAAAGGCCCTATTATAGAGAAATAACAACTCCTTAAAGCTTGTCAGCTATTTGGGGAACAAAGGGGAGACAAAGGGAGACAAGCATGAGCAGCGGCAGAGCAGCGGCAGAAAAAGCGCCGATTAAAGGCCCTATTATAGAGAAATAACAACTCCTTAAAGCTTGTCAGCTATTTGGGGAACAAAGGGGAGACAAAGGGAGACAAGCATGAGCAGCGGCAGAGCAGCGGCAGAAAAAGCGCCGATTAAAGGCCCTATTATAGAGAAATAACAACTCCTTAAAGCTTGTCAGCTATTTGGGGAACAAAGGGGAGACAAAGGGAGACAAGCATGAGCAGCGGCAGAGCAGCGGCAGAAAAAGCGCCGATTAAAGGCCCTATTATAGAGAAATAACAACTCCTTAAAGCTTGTCAGCTATTTGGGGAACAAAGGGGAGACAAAGGGAGACAAGCATGAGCAGCGGCAGAGCAGCGGCAGAAAAAGCGCCGATTAAAGGCCCTATTATAGAGAAATAACAACTCCTTAAAGCTTGTCAGCTATTTGGGGAACAAAGGGGAGACAAAGGGAGACAAGCATGAGCAGCGGCAGAGCAGCGGCAGAAAAAGCGCCGATTAAAGGCCCTATTATAGAGAAATAACAACTCCTTAAAGCTTGTCAGCTATTTGGGGAACAAAGGGGAGACAAAGGGAGACAAGCATGAGCAGCGGCAGAGCAGCGGCAGAAAAAGCGCCGATTAAAGGCCCTATTATAGAGAAATAACAACTCCTTAAAGCTTGTCAGCTATTTGGGGAACAAAGGGGAGACAAAGGGAGACAAGCATGAGCAGCGGCAGAGCAGCGGCAGAAAAAGCGCCGATTAAAGGCCCTATTATAGAGAAATAACAACTCCTTAAAGCTTGTCAGCTATTTGGGGAACAAAGGGGAGACAAAGGGAGACAAGCATGAGCAGCGGCAGAGCAGCGGCAAACAAAGCGCAGATCCAGAGCCACAAGGGAGACAAAGAAGAGACAAAGGGGAGACAAAGGCGAGACAAAGGGAGACGAGCATGAGCAGCGGCAGAGCAGCGGCAAACAAAGCGCCGATCCAGAGCCACAAGGGAGACAAAGGGGAGACAAAGGGGAGACAATAACGAGACAAAGGGAAATAAGCATGAGCAGCGGCAAGCAAAGCACCGAAGCCACAAGGGAGACAAAGGAGAGACAAAGGGAGACAAAGGGAGACAAAGGGAGACAAGCATGAGCAGCGGCAGAGCAGCGGCAAAGAAAAGCGCCGAGGCCTTACCATAGAGAAGTAAGAACCCCTTATAGCTTTTCAGCTATCTGGGGAACAAAGGGGAGACAAAGGGGAGACAAAGGGGAGACAAAGGCGAGACAAAGGCGAGACAAAGGCGAGACGAAGAAGGCGAGACGAAGGGACACAAGCATGAGCAGCGGCAGAGCAGGATCAAACAAAGCGCCGATCCAGAGCCACAAGGGAGACAAAGAAGTCACAAAGAAGAGACAAAGGGCAGACAAAGGGGAGACAAAGGGAAGTTAAAGGGGAGACAAAGGGGAGACAAAGGGGAGACAAAAGCAAGACAAAGGGAGACAAGCATGAGCAGCGGGAGAGCAGCGGTAAACAAAAGCGCGGATTCGAGGCCCTACTATAGAGAAGTAAGAACCCCTTATAGCTTGTCAGCTATCTGGGGAAAAATGAAATGACATGGTATGACATGGTGGAAAAAGTAGGTTTCCGAGTTGTTAAGTCTGAACATCCCATGATAATCTTGGTTGATGACTGCTGGGTCTCAGAATCTTTAGCTGGGAGGGTAGGAAAGCACCTGTCACCACCACAAAAAAGCAACCCAACCATGTCCCATGGAGATCCTGCTGACGATCAAACATCCATATTTCAAGCCAGGAATCATTGTGATCAGCAGGTTGTGATTGATGTGATTGATGTGATTGGTTCATCATGTAATCTATAACTTATAACTTCCATGTCCTTCATCTCTTCCTTGCCTTTCATCTGCTACTCGGTTATTGTTTGATCAAAGGCGACATCTCAACGATTTTGAATCGACCGGCTGGTTTCAGCAGTACAACATGTCGTTCGATGTCCCGCAACTTTGAGCTCTACTGTGGACTTGACAATATTGCCTATAGCAGGCTCTACAAACATTTGAATTAGAATGACATAGATGAACTCATATATGAATCATTAGCTTTTATGACATCTCAGAATGCCTTGGCTGCCTTGGGAACTGCTATCCACAACATCTTGAAAAGGCATGCATGCAGAGCTCGCCACAGTGGTGTCTTCAGGGATCCAAACAGTTTATTCAAAAGACCTGAGAAATCCTAGACATCCGTGGGTGCTGAATGGATGCTTAATGGCTGAATATACTTTTTCGCGGGAACCCTGACGTTTGCCCGCGCTTGACTTGGAGCATTTCCCTACGTTAAAATTCCTGCGCAGGGCCGTTGTTTTTGAGTTTCTAAGTTAATAAACCTAAACCATAAACCCTAAAACCCTAAACCCTAAAACCCTAAAACCCTAAACCCTAAACCATAAACCCTAAAACCTTCAACCGTAAACCCTAAAGTCCTAAACCACAAATCACTGCGTATTGCCAGTGGTTTTGCAACTTCTCTAAGCCATCTTGACTTCGCACAACATCCTCCATTGCAGTGCCGCTTTATGGGTGTGGGCGAACGTCCGGGTTGAGGCGTACTTTTTTATTCTTTGTTTTGGCCATCAGTCCAAAGCACACGAGTCCAAAATGCGAAAGACTGTATAAGACTTCGAACGACGACTGGCCAGGATAAGAGCAAATAAACCTGATCCTCCCGGATGGTTTGGTGTTGCAAAAGAAGCTACGCACTCAGATCTTAGAATTGAGTCGGATGCTCCCTCAAGTCCTAATCTCTTCAGATTAAGAACACCGATCGGGCGGACATCAAAATCTCATCTCCACTCTGGATCCTCAGATTTCACACAATTCACCATGTACCTCAATGGTCCTCGATCGAGTTGCCATTGAGCAGGGCTCCATATGGGGTCATATCCCCATCGGTTGGCTGTTGCACAAAGGACACCGGAGGTGTTCGGAGACCAACCACTTTTCAACACAGGCTTTGTGAAATCGGTGCCCGCAAGGTAGTTGGGCTTCTTCCTCTCTCGTGTCGTCGAGGCAAATGGCACATGAACATGGCTCCTCGTCACCATGCACATCCTGAAGCATGTCCTCCACAATGGTCCTTCTGCGAAGAAGCTCCAAAGAAGCTCTCAAGACTTCTAGCTGTTTCGGAGAAAGCCCGCGGCCAAGAACCAGTTCCACACACTTATGGTCACGGAAAACCTGGAACATGGCAGACCTCGGCTCTGAGATTCCATTTACTTCCAGCACAGCTAGTCCAACTTCAATGGGATGTTGAGGGTTCCCGTCGTTCCACTTCCTCACGGCTGTGGTCCCTGACACATCTATGTCTACAACCAGAAGTCCCTGCACACTAGGATGACCTCCCAAAGTGACACCAAACTGCTCCCCTTCTGCACATTGCAGCACCGCTTGGAAACTGGACTCGGATGACTCAGTGCTTTGCTGTGGCTCTCTGCGGGTGCTGTCAATGAGGCGCCTCATCAGGCGACGACAAAAGAAAGGCATGGCAGGTCTAAGAGATTCGAAGGGGAACTTCACTCAGTGAAGTTCCTTGGTCTCAAAGTGCTTGAGCCCAAACAGCGACTGCGCATCGTGAGATGGAAAACCAAAAACATGAAAACCACCATAGGTTTCCCAACGCACCAGTTTCTTCCAGTCAATGATGTTCCCACAATTGCTCGAGGCTCAATGCTCAACAAGCAGTCATCGATACTTCAAGCACACGTGAATTCACCGATGAAGTTGGAGCAACTGCACCCGCCACGAAGCTCCCGCTAACCCAAAACGCGGCGCTTCTCCAAGCTCCAAGCCTTCCCTGGCCCAGTCAACCAACCTGTCAACCTGGATCCTTCCTTGGGCCCGGCCGTGGCGCACCATGACGCCCCAGCGTCAGCCCCGTGGCGCGCACCTTGGCCACGTCGTTCAGCGTCTGATTTCGGAGGTCGACCTCCGTAGGCTCCGGACTTGGCAGGTCGATGCCGCCGGACAGCGACTGGATGCCCTGCGGCCGCGGTGTTGAAAACTGGAAGACAATTTATATACCATACATATGATTAATAGATATTTATAGATATAGATAGATAGATAGATAGATATATATATATATATACATATACGTGTATATATATATATACAGTATATATATTTGTATTTGTATGAAGACTCGAAGAAGTTGCAAAAGAGGGGAAACATCTGCGAACAATGTGTATATCATTGCATATCTATATCATGCACTACATTGAATTTAAACCAGCAAGCCATCACAAGTGGATGTCATCAATTAATACAAATATGAGCACATCACTGACAAACATGGAAGTACGCCATTCGCTGACACACCCAGGCAATTGGAAGATGTGGATGGAAACTTACATCGAGATTTAAAAATATATCATCACGTTTTGATAAGACTGGTTCTTCTTTGACCGGTGACTGACCAGTCAGGTACTGGTGCATTTCAACCTGAAATCAGCTGCGCTACTGCAAGTTCTGCTTTGGTTGTGCCTGGGAGAGCTCAATAGTGAACTTTTCGAAGGTCGTCTTGAACCTGAAAATCAAGGAAATGTGCTAAAGTATCAATCGGTGCAAAGGTCTGTGAGCATCTACTGTTTTTTCAATCTCCAAAGAACATGTTTTGAAGCCTTGATTCCCAGCTGCACCCATCAGCGTGCGACTGCTCAAAATCCTCCTGTCACCTGATGGTACCTTTCAGAGCCCCTCATCCTGTTAACGCTCCTTGTTGGTGATGCGCAACTCGAGTATGATTGTGGCGGTGGTTCTAAGTAATCCTTAAAGATTGACGGTTCACAGCAACAGTTGTTGCGTAGGTCACCCAGCTCACATGCCCCCAGTCATGTAAACCAAGGGTGAAGCAATACCTTGTTTGTTGAAAGTTGGGGCATGCCCTGCCTCTCGCCATGCCACCAAGAGACTCGTTGGCCTGTTCTGATTCGCAAGATGCCCAGTCTGTGGCTGCTTGACTCACCAAGGGCTTGAAGACATCCAAGAGGCCTGGCCCAGCGAGCGCCGTTCCTCAAGGCTGGTATAGGGTAGGATCCCCATGGCTGATGGCACTGGTGATGATGAGAGAACGAGTCATCAAAGAGCAGCTTAGAGCTCTGTTGATTTTCCAGCTCCGGGGCACTTCCAAACCACCACCCTACGTCAGTAGTTGACATGATGAGCAAACATACACAGCCAGTTACTGACACACAGCTTACACAACCTTCGGATCAGGATTGATGTATTGCAAGGACTTCTTTGCTAAGCTGATCTCATGGTCACTCATTGATCACTCTTATGCTTCCTGGTGCTTCCTTCGAGTGGTTATTTTCTAGTGGTTACGTCCCAGTGGTTACTAGTGATTGCTAATACTCCCATAGCAATTTTGCATCAAGCACCCGCCAGGTGCTTCAGTCTCGAAGATGCAAGAGCTGACTCGACAAAATCGGACCCGGTGCAATTCTTGCTGTGCTTTCTAATTAGTTCTGGGACATGATGTTAATTGGTTGGACGCGATGAAAGAAATAATCAATCAATACTAATTGTCATTTGATCTTAGTGGTGGTGTATGATTGGTAACAGTCATTGCTACAAATGTTTCTTTGACCCCGCAAATCCAAATTTCGCCCTGTCGGATCACACCAACTGCGGATCTTGCCTGTATTCAAACCTCAGCTGGGCACCCGATTCCACAGGACCAGACTTCAGTCATTCAGATCCAATGATTCTCAGCCTTGAAAGCTGTGCTTGGAACGTGCCATTTCAGGTATCGAAATGATTCGTGGTCTTGGAGCGTGACGGCTCAAACTCCAGGAGCGGAGCTTCACACGAGCGAATCTCCAGCAGCACTGGCAGTCGTTGCTGGGCTGCCAACTCTCCAATGGAGATGCTGCCATCTCCCCAAAGAGGAGATCACCATCGGAGGCTACGTCTGCCTACGATCCAGGAGATGAATCGCGGCGGGGCTCGATACGTAGATACAGATTTCTATGTGTTTTTTGCATGTGTACAGGTTGATTTTAACATATCTATATCTGAAACTAAATGAAGTATGTATAACTATGTGTATTCAATGCTATCATTGTTACTATTACTATTGCTAGTACTATTGCGATTACAATTACTATTACGATTGCGATTGCTATTACTGTTATTATTACTATCAAAAAATATCACTATTACTATTGCTGTTACTTTCATTATCATTATCATTATTACTATTACTATTATCAACATTGCTACCATTGTTATTCCTGTAATCATTATTACTCTCATTGTTATATGTGTACTTATATATGATTACTATTATCATTTATAATCACTATTACTATTGTTATCATTAGTATCATTACCATCACTATCATTATGAATTACTTCTAGATGTAGATTCACAACTGCATATATTCATCCAGCGCCATTGAAATTAAGAATTTGAGGGACCCTGGGCCAAGAATTTGGGATTCTCACATAGCGGATGCACTGTATATACATATATGGGACATGGGTATGGGCAAGTTCCTGCAAGCTGATTCATGCACCTGTCAGCATCACTGAGGCTAAAAACCTTCCGTTCGGCAACCGCAGGGAGAAACCAAGGTATGGTTAGTCCGCACTTGGTCCCGTGACATCAACCAGTCGTTGCTGAACAATCGCAAAGAATCACCCAATTTAGATGTGTAACGTCATTTGCATATTGCGCATACATATACATATTGTACAAACATATGCATATATACATATATACATATATACATATAGATACATGTGTGCACTGTGTATATAGATCTATATAATATATATATATATAAGTTATATAAGCACATCCCATTTTTGAGGACTCTGAGATTCTTGGAATGGCGACCGCGGGTGTGCCCCAACGCGGCATCGGGTACCATAGCTCGGCAACGGTCGCCTTCACTGGCTTGGAGTCAGCCACGTTCCGGAGAAAGTAAACCTCAGCCAGCAAGGCAACGTTCCGGAGCTCATACGAACTGATTGAAAACATCAGAGTCATTAATGGTGGTTAATAGTGGTAGTGGTCAATGGTGGTTAATGGTGGTTAATGGTGATTCATGATACTGGTTAATGGTGGTCAATAGTGGTCAACGGTGGTGGTGGTTAATAGTGATTCATGATACTGGAAAATAGTGATTCATGATAGTGATTGATGATCAGTTAACTCTTGGTCATCCAAACTCATTGGCTTCGGTGGAAAACATTGGGCCGATTTGTGGCCAGTGTCTGTGCGTTACAGGTCTGCAGCTCTTCGCCAGATCGAAGGACCACTGGAATGCGGATTGAAAGAGGCCTGGCTTTGGACAAATGGACAGGTGGAAACAAAGAATAGTATAACTATTCAAAAACATATCTACAGAGATTTGGAATGACAGTATGGGAACACCTGCTGCCATTCCAAATCTCTGTAGATAAAAAAAACGGTGACTATTAGTGGGTGCAAGTACCTTCGATTGGCGCGCCAACTCATATCAGAAGTTCGATTGCAAAGCTCAGCAACTTGAATTTTCTGTTAGCTGAAGTCCCTCAAAATGTTGGACTCTAAGCTGGATTTACCAGGTAGGACAAGCCAACTCTTCGAAGCATTTGACGGGACTTTGAAGACTCCGGAAACAGATTGTCACCTGTTCCCTGATGAGTTCGAACGTTTCAGGCTCTGACCCTAGACGAGTTCGTCGGCTCTAACGTCTGCCAAACGTTCAGTGTAAGAGCACCATTGAACTCGGAATACCAGTTACACTGGTTCTCTGGTGATGGTAAAGGAGCCATTTAACATAATATGACAAGCACCGACCAAGAAGGACCCACCAAAATCTTGGGAACAGCTGTGTTATGGAAGGGAGGTGAGTAGCTAGCAGCTATCGGAAAGGAACCCATAGGAGGTTGGCATTGACCCATCATGCCCACTTAGGTGTTTCCTAAAAGTGTCAATTTTTTGGTAGATGTGGGGTCCACCCAGGGCTATGCCCGGCCATACCCCAAAAATTCCCTCGAAAAAATCTGAGCCAAGAAGCAGCTCGGTTCTTAATTCGTACATCCTCATGCTCTCCTGTTGTGATCATGAGCTTTGCATCACCTGCGGAAAAGCTTCGGACTTCTGCTGTAGAGTTCTGAGCTCTGGATTTCTGATGAAAATTGTCCCACTACACCAGGAACGAGAAAGAGAAGCTTAGAGAATCAAGCAAATCAAGCAACAGAGCCAGAAACCACCAACCAAACGAAGAAAGGAACCCATTGGGCGCTTCTTCTGCAGAACATATGGTGGCTTGGTGAAACAGACCGAGAACAAAGCACAAATGGATCAACCACCATCAAACCCGACAGAACTGACGCCTTTGGCATCTACGAGCTCATTGGCATCGTTGATCACGTCTGGGCGCTGGTAGTACACAAAGACGTGCTTGTGCTTGCTCTTACCTGGCGCTTTGAACCCCCGGTGCGTAGCGTGCCGTTAGAGAGGCCGCCTTCTCTCCTCGGAGTTCCTACTTCGGTCTGTGACTAGATTCATCTAGATGCCCTCTACTTATGGCCCTTTATTCAATATAACTGATTACCAGTCCATGATGTCTTAACCAGTAGTATCCAAACAAGACACCAGGGTAACTACCGACAGATTGGAGACACGCGTGCCTCCAACCTAGCCAGTGCTACAGGGATTGCATTGACTCGGGCTTGACATCTTGGAAGAAAGGTCTACCTAGTAGAATGTGATATGGCTCAGATCCAAGTGCAGAATAGAGATTATCTATTGAACAACCACATCTCGGTGGCACCGGCTGCCCAGCTTAGAAACATCAAGCTCTCAACACTGAACTGCAAAAAGATCACCCAGCAATGATGCAAAGCGATCTAAAGCGATCTACTCGACTTGCGTTACAGTTACCCACCATTCTGCACCACCTGAAGGTCATGGCACCTTCCAAGAAGTCGTTCAACTTCTTGAGGTTATTGTACTCGCCCAAGACTTGCTCAACGACATGGACCCTGCATCAAGGTAAACACCATCCTGTCTGGCACCTTGCCTCCAAAGGAACTTTTTGCATAGGCTACGAACCGGAAGGCACAAATGCATCATTGCGTCAGTTTGGTGGCAAAAATGTGATTGCAGCACGGTCAAGCAACTTTCAGCGCATTTTGGTGTTCGAGGCATCTTGAAGTGTAATATCCACAGGTATCAACAATCGAATCCCCACATGTTTGACAAGCGAATCAAACCCTGATTCACAAGAGTCGACCCATCCTCCACACTTACCTGCTGGTCATTGTTGCGTCTTGCAACCACTTCCAGTGGTAACAATCGACCCATCTTCCACCACCAAACCCACCCGCGCCCGCCTGTCGGACATGCCAAAGGCGGCAGCCACGTTGGCTGCCATCCATCGATGCCTTTCCTGCAGCGCCATGGGAACCTCGAGCCGCCGCGCAGTCGCAACCCAGCGGTGGATGCCGGGGACAAAATCAGAGTCACCTACCCATGCGGCGCCATGCGATAGCGGTGGCCTGTACAACCTGCAACTCTGGATGATCAACCACCGTACTGATACCCATGGTTGCAATGGTAGTGGTTTTTCGAACGGTGATGACTAATGACGACCACCAGACACAAAGTAGCGATAGTGGTTCATCACCAATTTTTCAACTGATCAATCTCCACCGGCTGCCCCCCGCTGACTATTTAACACTCACCTCGTGCAAAAAAGCCAGGTTTCAGTCACCTTTCAGTGCTAGTTTCACCGCGAGGTCTTTCCGTTTTGCCCAATCAATGTCATTGATCAACGTGCATACTTACATATATATACATAATGCCTATCCTTACATTGATCAAAATACACGTGACAATATACATGTACCTATATATATATATTGCTCTATATCTTACATTGATCAAATAACTTTATTGGTTCACGATCCCATTGGACTGATTCACCAATCGTGTTGCCCTTACATCAACTCCCATCGGTCCACCTATTTCCGTATCGTTCACCTTCCAAAAGGGGGGAAGATCAACATCAAAATGAAAATTATCATATTTTGAAAGATATTCCATTGTAAAATTGTAAAATTCATGAATCTGTAACCATCCAAATCATCCAAGAGCCTACAATTATAGATTCCAGTGTAAAGCATGAAACATTCGACACTCAGCAAAACCAATCGTTTGTTCATACAGCATCCAAAGGTCAATTGGTCGCAAGGTCGAAGTTGCCCAACATTTGTCACTGAGAAGGTTTCCCCTTTGAAAGCAGAGCACCGGTGCATAGCATAAACAAAACATGTCTACTCGAGAGTGTGTAGTTAGTAAACAGTTTCGCCAAGCCAAGCATGCTTTAATGGTCGCAGTGCTCCAAGTGCTCCAAGGCGCTAAGAGAGTTTGAAAAGGTTATCCTCAGCAACGGCAGCTTGCCATGTTGTACACTGGAAGCTGAAAGCCCTGCGGTGCTCCGCCCAAAGTAGTCATTCAGGTCAGCGTTGAAACAAAGCTGGATGATCGCTGCATTGGGGGGTTACAAAAAACTGTAATGTAATCAGAGTATAATGAACAAATGAACATTTGTGACAAGCAATCAGAAGCGTGCTATACTTCATCCATTGAATTTGGCTTAATAACTTCAATAGATTCGATGTTCTGGTCTGGTCAGGCGAAAAAAGGGCTGCTGGATCTTTGCTGATTTTGCTGGGCGAGCAGCGGCTGTAGCTGGAGATGAACCGGTTGTGCCTCAGTTGTCAGCTGGTGAGGCTGGTTACAAGAGGCTTCCCCGACCCGATTTCTGTTTGGGAATCACCTGCATCATAAGGAGCAGCATCGGCATCATCATCATCATCATCATCATCATCATCATCATCATCATCATCATCATCATCATCATCAGGGACATTAGCAGTATCATATTTCCTTATTGTGTTTCCATTGGTTATATACACCTCTGCTCACAGAGCTAGAAAGGGATGACACCGTTCACTTGCCATGGCCTGAGGCTGCTGCTGGATGGGCACAACTCTTGGTCTCTGGCAAATCGGCCAAGAGCCACAAATATATGCTGCGGCGGATCAGAGGTCCCATGTCTTCATATACACCAGTTGTGTGTAGCCGCAGTGCACCCTGGTAGGCCCCAGGTGTCCCTACAATATGTCTATTTTCGGTTTGTTTGGGGGTGCCACCGCTCATAGAATGCCCACATGCTGAAAAGATTGCTCACACTTCGCCACAGAGTATTGCTGCCAACTCCCACGCAAATTCTCTGAAGACAGCCTGGCAGTACCAGTACATCATGTAAAGAAATATACACATGTACATCTACATATGAGATCGGTAGATCTGTACATAGACCATATGAATGCATATGTATTTGTACAGGCAGGCACCATGCGTACCGGTCAAAAAACTACGTCCGGGCTACTGGTTGGTGGCCCAGGCCCCCTCAAGCCATGTTCACTCGCCAGCAGTGCCAAGAGCCCGGTTGAGTCTTGTACCTTGATATGTACTGATGGTTACTGGTTGGTTGATTGGTGGTGACATAACCAACCAGGCCCAGCTGGGTTATTTCATATAGTTGCGCTGATAGTACTGTTTGGTTGATATCATTGGCTGTATAAAAGCCCCAGGTATGCCCAAGTGCTATGACCCATTATGATAGTGAACGAACCAGGGACTTTGCTGAGTGTATGAATGACCAAAGTTAAACCCTTCACCCAAAGAAAGTGAAGAACCGATTGACATCCCGTGGTTGTGTTTATGATGCACTCTGGTAAACTACCCTGGAAACCAAAACTGATCATTTTTGATAGGTACAGTAGCTACCAATGGTGGATTTTCCGCTTCCACCTTAGTTTGCCAGAGAGTAATCCCCCGGTTATGTTTATGATAATTATGCAAGGTTTGCCATTGGAGCACTGAAGGAGAAGCATCAGCAACTAAACACAGAAACAACTGACAGTTAATCAATCCGAAGGTATCATGAATATCTTTGCAATCGACTTGTAATCCTTTCGCAATCTTGAATTTGCCCCGTCAGTGATGATGATGATGATGATGATGATGATGATGATGATGATGATGATGATGATGATGATGATGATGATGATGATGATGATGTTGATGATGATGATGATGATGGTTATATATGTCTACAGGGATCATTTGAGACATTTTGAAGGAGCTAGAAAACTCCGAACATATCAAGCAACAGCCTGTCCCGCTGCGCGGAAGGAAGGGCGTGCCGGCGGCATCTTCGCCAACATGGCCTCCACCAGCTCTGGCCATGGCGAGGAAAGGCCTTGATCCATGGCTGGGTGCCGTTACCACAAACGGTAGTCGCAGGAACTGGATAAATGACTAGCAGGTTGTGTAATTATAATGGTTGTGGTAGTTTATGAGTTATGAATGGTTATAAGTTATAAATGACAACCAGTTTATGACAACCAGTTTATGACAACCATTGAGCAGTTATATAATGGTGAACTGGATATATAATGGTTGTGTAATTATTAGGTAAAACAAAAAATGAGTCAACTAAAAAGAACCACCAGTTGCAAATGACTACCAGTTTCAACTTATTTTGGTCATAAAATGACTAGCAGTTTTAAAACTCCCAAACAATAGCAGCAGCAGAATGTCCATGTGGCCACACTTTCTTGGATGTTATTTGAGCAATTTGTTTTGATTTTTGTGAGTTGTCCATGTTTAAGTTGAGCAACTCCAAATGCTGGGTCCCCTGCATTTGTGAACATTTGGTTCCATGCATGGCGGAACCCCATCCTGCCTTTACCGCATCCTCCCGATGAAGAATTGGAAGGACCAAACGCAAGCCTCAAAGTCAAACTGCATGGCTTCCGCGTTGTAATCTTTCCGCTTAGATGCTTAGATCAAATTCTTTCCACTATGATTCAATCTTCCGCCTTTTCATATTTTTTGCCTTGTCATCTCATGAACCATTTGGATCAAATTCAATGAGCCAAATCCTTCACATGTAGACACGCACCGCAAAGACCCTGGCGCATTGGCAACGTCGGCGAGCTCTTCAAAAGACAAGCTAGGCAAACGTCTCTTGGCCTGATCAGAGCCAAAAAAAGCAAAGCCTCCACCATGCTATCATTTTTCTGCGTTTAACAAACGTATGCATGTATACGGTTCCAAGCATTGCAGGACAATGAAGGATAAGACACACCAAGCGGAAGCAATGCAAGAATTTTCTAAGCGCAATCCAGGTCAGCCCTGAGAGAAGGGGCGAAGGCTGACAAAGTTGGAAGGAACAGAAGGATTACATCAAGAATTGAGAGTTTTGGATACCGTTTCCTTCAAGTTCCTCACAAAAAAAATGAAAGTCGACGTCCAAGCAAAGGCAGTTTCAGCCAGAAGCTGTTGTGCCATCAGACATGTTGTAGAGCTTCATTGTTTTGCACCCATCACACTTGGAACAATTGAATAGCATCTCACTGTGAACTGTAACAAGAAAATATCCCTTCAAGTAGTTGTTAAAAATAGTGACTGACAATAATCTTTCCACAACTCTTGAAGCACAACAGCATGATGGCATCAGAGTTGACAATTACATTGCCTGTGGTTTAGCTTTTCTGGTCTTTTCAGGTGTACATTTGGCGAGTAAAAAGCTTGATTTTTTGCTGTTTTGCAACCGTTTTTGTTTGCAGTTTATGCTTTGTCCCCTACTGGCAATTCAGGATGCAACAGTTGTTCTTTGGGTTTCCTTGGAACGTAAACTGTGGCTCTAGACATCTCTAGACCAAGTATTTTTCAGCTTTTCATCATTTGGTCTTACTCAGTCCCGTACATGTATCATCCTAAAGATTACAGCATTAATGTGGCATGCTGTAGTAAAAGTGGTGTATGTGAATGGGTGGGTATGTGAGAGGGTATGTGGTTGGCTGTGGAAAAAATGTGTACAATGAATTGAATGTTCCGCCTACTTTGGGTAATCGAAAAGACCCAATCGTTTGTCCGCAAGTGATTCACCACCAAATGACTCCTTGAAAAAAAGCGTATTGATTCCTGTCATGCAAGCGGATGTCCACCGATGATGCCTTCACCATTCGTTGTTGCCTGACCAGACTGGTTTGACCTTGTCGTTGTTTTACTTGTCGGTTCGGGATACCATCGTGGAAGCGGCAGGAAAACTTTGGCCTCTACTGCAGCCGCCGTCCAAATCTGATCTTGAACTTTGGATTTGCGAAGCCTGAGCGATGCTGGCACAAATAAGTGCTCGCTGGTGCACTTTGGAGCTGGATACAGCTCCAGCAGTTATAGGTCAAGGGCACTGCATTGCCAGTGGGCATCAACAAATGATCCAAATGATGTTGGGGTCTTCACCAGAGCATCTGGTGCGATCCACACCCCAAAAGGGATCAAAAAAAACGAAAAAAAAACACATGTCCCAGGTAGACCGTGACTCTTCAAGCGAAAAGGGTCTCAAGGTAGCAGCCGCTCACCAACCCAAGCACCAACCATTGATGCCTTTCGTTTTGGGACCCCTTGTCCCCAGAGATGCCAAAAAATAGCCTGCCGATCTGAACCTTCTTTGGAGCGTGCCAACAATTCTCACTGTGGAGGTAATTTTGGCAGGAAATGCTCCAAGGAGTTCCTAGGTATTATAGAAACATCCTGTCACAAACTGCTGTAGGCAATTGACGTACCAACCCATCCACCTCGACTCACCAATTGAATTACCAAGCCACGAAATAGTCATGACCCTAAGTAGCTCAATTCTGAGGAATCCACTCCCTGAGATTTGATGCGAAGTCGCAGTTGCTGAGAGCTGCAAAGTTGTGGACGGCCTGGCCACTGTGATCATCGAAAGATACAACAAGGAAGTGGAATAGATTGCAATCCCATAGGTCCATTGGTTTGTACAAAAGATCTATTTCTTCTGTTGAGTATCATGAATCATGCTTAGATTAGAGCGAAATAGAGCGAATACTACACACTTGGAAAAAGGAATGTGGGATGTGACTGTTGGATCATCCTTCACCAGAGACGAACAGAAACTTCAACCACGCATTGAGGATGCAACCAACCACTAACAGCTCATAGGGCTCATAGTAGTTGGCAAGGGTAGGAACGAAACTTTGGCAACCAGAGTGCTGGATCATGACCTAGGGTTCAGAGCCCGAAACTGAGAAGAGAATCGAAAGGCGCTATTTGGACATGAGCTACTGTGCTATGCTTGAGAGAATAATTAGTCATATCCAAATCACACACTTGTTTTGAGCCCAACCTTGACCAGATCTGAGCTCAACTACACAGTGTAACACTTGTCTCATTTTCCATCTAAGGTCAGTCTTTTGCTGAGATTCCCGCAACATTTTAGGATAGTCTGCCATAAGCTGGTCGATTCAATATCCCTCCGCGCTCAGCAATAACTGGATGCCAAGCAATACCAAAAACACATCATCTTGTGGATTGATCGCTTGGGCACCAGGACTCAAGAGATTAGTTTGACCACCAGATCCACCAGTGCAGAAAGTACCTCCTCTCCGCTTGCGACGCCACATCTGCGGATCCTGCGGCGACTTTGCAGCAGGAGGGACCCTGTGAAGATGAATGGAATGTAGTCCCAAGTTGATGCTCGTTCGCATGGATCCCACATCAAGTTGATATATAACTGAGCTTGCTGTGCTTGCTCATTGTTGCAGTGGACGACGATGCAATTCGTGCAAGTTGTGGTATCGGTGAGATTGGTTGCAACTGATCACTGCCAAACTGCAAATCTCTGTTTACCACCACAGTGGAACTGAACGTAGGGAAAATGGTAGTGCTACACAGAAACCATGTGTTGGAGTCTCAAAATCCCCTAGCAACAAATCTCAAGGCCACAATGATTGACGGTTCCGATGCCTTTGGCAACTCCCAATTCCTTTCGGAGTTTTGATGGTAGTTCGGATTTCCATGATGCAACAGTGGCGGAACCAGCTGCAAATAGCCCCAAGGTGCACCGGTCCTGCACAACACTGCCCTCGGGATGCCAGCGATTCGTTTCATGCCAGTGCATCGTAGCAGGGGGCATGTGATTTCCGATCATTGAGCTGGACTCTACCTTGCTGACATTTTTTCTGCATGATGTAGTGCTTCAGATCACTAGCTCCGACTTTGTTGCTCAGGACTGGCAATGTTTAGACACAAGTTATCTCCTAGTTTCCCTTTGAGCAAACAGGGCTCGGTCGCTAGTGCACCTGGTCACCTGCCTTTTCTGAGCAAGGAGAATCTAGATATCACAAATTCCCGAAGCTTGAAAGTTGTCTCCAAACCTGTCCAGCACGGCAAACAGCTTAGAGATTCCTCCCCTCAAGGGTAGAATCATCAAAACAAGGCCAGATCTGCAGTGCTGCCAAGCTGGGCAAGTTTCCGGGCCTCTTGGAGATACGCCAAAGGCTGCGGTGTCGTTTTTTTTGCAGCTTTCAAGTCAGGGGTCAAAGGCAAGGATCTTTGGCCTTCGCATTGTATGCACACTTCATAGTCAGCGGCCATTTCGCCGTCAACCTGTGGTTTCCCTACCTCTGATGTTGCGAAGTTGTGAAACCTCAAGGCTATTGAATTAGAATGATACATATATGTATATATGTGTGCTTAAACATGTTTGCTCTGTCAAAGACTGTCAAAATTCACACTGGTCTTGCAAGGGATATCAAAAAGGATACAACTTCGATTCTTGCTCTGAATCTCATCGTGCTTTTCGTGGAATAGTGTGAACCATGGATTGAAAGCAACTATATAATTATCGTGTTGCTTCAAAATCCTATTTCAATGTCTTCAAGAGGCTTCCACCTGCGGAAGTCACGAAAGCTTCATCGGCCTGTGACCTATCAACAATCGCTACTAATGATCCGAGGTTGCGAGGCACCTGATTTTTGTTGAAACCAAACGAAGCAGTTGGTAGCACTGGTCAGCTCTGCTAGGGAAACCACTGAATTCAGAGATACAAGGGGCCCCACAGCCGGCCACAGCCCTCAAAGGAGCGAAAGCAGCAGCAAAAGCGGCAGGAAGCCAAAGCTGCTGCGGCTTCCTTCACCGAAGGGACTTGCCGGAGGACCTGCAGGTCACAATGGAGAAGGCTTTCCAGACACCCAAGTGGCCCAAGTAGCAAACTCCTTGGAGATTTCAAGGGATTAAACTAGTTCAATCCATATCTCCTATTAAGTGATGAAAGTACATCCTTTTGTGTATTTCGAAATCGTTTTCCACCTTTACCACGAGCAAAGCTTGACATCTCGAGCCCTTCATCGTAAGTGGAACACTTTGTCAGTCACTTCCTATCTGCTGGATCGATTCCTTCATAGCCACTCAAAGATGCATCTTAGCTGCGGGTCAATAGGCATTCTTGGACTTTGTATTGAAGGTCTATGCTTGTGAATTACTAACTTTAAGGATAAATCTCTGGGAAAGTACCAAGTAATTCCATGAACCTGCAATGTGATGCTCTAAGAATTTGACATTCAAAGGGCTTTGGTGCTCAAAATGCGACTCATCCATCTAGAATCCAATGTCAAAGCTGAGTCCGACAGGTGCAAACAACTCCTGTAGCATACTGGGATCTCCATAGTCCGGATCCAGTGGCCAATTGGCCAAGGACCAGTCGAGAAGAATGCAGGAGAGGATGTTTTGATCTGACGAGATGAGTAAACAACTGACGTTCGCTTCCCGCCTCCAGGTCCCCAAACGCTGGGAGCGGGTGATGTTCCTCCGTTGTAGGATATGTATTGGCCATACAGATCTTCACCCATGTAGATTTCGATGCCAGCCTTCGCAATGAACCAGGCACGTGTGTCCACATTGAAGAACAGATCCACCAAACCTTCGTAGTTGCCATCCGTTGCCTGTGACGCAACGTTTGACACGGTGTTTGGAGTTTGGAGGTCTCTCAGGAAGCAGCAATTGATTATCTTTCATGATCATCTCTCTACAGGTTACTTTGAAAGCAAAGACTGGAAAGAAATGAAAAGAACGAAAGATCCAAGCTGTTTTCTCAGCAAATGCTCAGTCCGGGTTGCTGGAGTTAAGACATAGTAGCCCCTTCCAGCATCGATCAGGTCATGAGCTTCGTTGGGTGTGCTTTTGACATACTCGCCATCCACACTGCTGTCACCAGCTCCGGAAACGGTGACAGAGCTTGGGATGGAAGCCACCTGCCAGGATAGCCCTCAAAACATGACAGCCCTGATTCGTGGAAGAGATTCATGCAATGTACATTTTGACCAGTTACAATCTCTGCATCGATAACAGCCATGACTACCACAATCTCAACCACGTACAACGAAAACCATCTGTACAAGCCCCTGACAAAACAAATAAGATCGACCAACAAGCGACAAACAAAGACAATCATCAAGAAACGGTGGCCCCAGACATTCGGAAGATGGAATGCCATGTGGAGTGCCATGACATGATTTGTTCTCTCGGGATTCATGAAACGGCGCCAAGCCACGGTAGGAGGAGGCTCCTCGCCATAGTAGTAGGATTTCGAGGGATCACCTGAATGAACAGGGGCCACGGTCCAAACCCCCAAAAGATCTTCCGCGCGATACCGTTCGTGGCCATTTTCTGAAATTGTCCAGCGAGATGTCTCCTTGGTTTTGCTGGTTTTGTCCGGCAAAAACAAAACCGACTCAAAACTTGAGTGACACGTGTGTGTGTGTGTGTGTGTGACTTCACCCAAATATCGACAATGAATTGCACAACATAAAATGACATAAAGTGACATAAAGTGACATAAAAATAGAAACATGAGATTTTGCCTATAACATACATGACATCAATAGAGAAATAATATCATGGAGGAGTTTGTCTCCCACAATGTGTGCTGAAAGATCGAAATCTTCCCGGAGTGTCGGGGCTGAAATAGAGCTCCACCAAACCAGCCAGGCCAGTTGTAGGTTCCTTGGTCCGGAGTTCCCAACATGAGAGACCTACAAGGCGAGTTGGGTCAAGCAGTTATATAACCAACTAACATGGGATAAGTTCACCAACAATAATAGTGGGAAAAGAATGGTTAATGATGAAGGTACTGAACATATCTGAACAGAACTGTTCATGAGTCAGTATTTCCACTTGTCGTTCATGAGAGAACTTTGAGCAGAAAAATTAAGGAAATGCAAAATGGCAACTAAGTTATACAGCTTGAACATTCATGAAAGCATCATGCACAAGCAAGTAAAGGAAAACAAAAAGATACTTGAGAACAAAGCCTCACTAATTTGTTTCACGTGCTTGAGATTCAACGCAGGATGTGAACGCATGACATTTGACACAAGATCTTTGCTTGCTTCATGTTTGTAGACATAAACTTTGCGAACTGCAGTAGGGAAATCAGCAAGAAGCCCAATAGTCGCATTTTGAAACAAAAGCCACTATCGAATGACTAGGATCAGCTCTGACAAAAAACATCAAAAACTATCTAGTTTAATGTGCAAGAGCAATCTTTTTTGGTTGAAGCTTCCGACAATATATAGTAATCTTTTTCGCCATCAACCCACGTGTACTCTGCGTTGGGAGTGCTCTTCTTGTAGACACCGTTCACATCTGTGGTGCCAGCACCTTCAGGGGGAAAACAACGAACGAAAATCGGAAGAACTGTTTGAATGTAAAGCCGTGGCAAAAGCGGAAAAATTCCCATTTAAAGGGAGTGTCAATCTCAACACTTGACAATGTAAACGGTCATCCTTCAAAGGACTGGTATTCCAATGCCTTTACTCCAATAAAGTGAATAAAGTTATATCTAGATACAAGCATCGTGGCTGTAATATGCTGGATTCAAACAATATCTGAACAAAATCATATTTGGATATGCATATATCACCAATGTTGACTTTGTCTTCCAACAATATATTTTTTCCGAAATTCGATGGAATCTCGCCTGACACTATCACTGCCATAGGATTCCCTTCCACACAGACTGGCAGCGAGGCAAACCAAAAAATCAGAGCGATGGATGCAGCATGAGCTCCCATCGTTCTGATGCACATGGCCAATATTTGTCCGAGGGTGAGGACCGATGATGCGCAACATAAGGCAATAAAACGACAAAAACTACCATTTCCAATAAGATTCAAAACCAATTCTTGTCTGATTGGTTTTTGATGACTGGATTCTTGCGACTTTGATCTCCAAGTTCTCAACGAGCAAGTTCACAACTGCAAATGTCAAATGATGCCAACAAAACAAACGGAAAACCGGATGCAAACTTAAGTTTTATAAACTATGTTCATAGCACGACAAGAAACGTTGCATTTCATTGTTCGTTGGGTTGGCAAATTTCAAAGGGTTTCCCAACATGGCAGCATTGGAAAGGTCATGACCTTGAAAACATGGCACTGATGAATTTGGCCACCTCACAACTTTACTTTACACAAATGTGTGTCTTGTCGTGTCCCACCTCAGTACAGTTGCGTTGCGCTGGCATCGCACAGCTGCAATAAACTCCACAGAGTAATACCAGTACAATGATCACTGCTTTGATATGTTTCAAAACTATTTTCCATTGATGCTGCTGCTGTTGCTCCTGATAGGCTCCTCCTCCTCCTACTCAGCTGCTACTACTACTACTACTACCACTACTACCACTACTTCCACTACTACCACTACTACCACTACTACCACTACCACTACTACTACTACTCCTCCTCCTACTACTACTTTTACTACTACTACTACTACTACTACTACTACTACTACTACTACTACTACTACTACTACTACTACTACTACTACTACTACTACTACTACTACTACTACGACCACCACCACCACCAATATTATTACCATTGCCATTGCCACTACCACCCTAACTACCACTAGTGCTGCCGCTACTGCTACACCATTACCATTACCATTACCACTACCATTACCATTATCATTCCCATTTTTTTAACAACCACCAATACAATCAGTGCACAAGGCGGCGGAAATTTTCTAGAATACGGAATCTTTAGAAAAGGAAAATGTTTGAATATGAAATGACGGCGTCGTTGATGGTTGAAAATCATGATGATGTTGTTTTCTTCGCTGTCGTTTTTCTTTCCTTGCATTTGTTTTCTTCTGGTGTTTTTTTTAGTGTTGTTTTTTGCTGTTGTTCCTCTGCTGGTGTTTTTGCTCTGGTGTTTGCTCCTCTCCTCCTTCTTTCCTCTTCACATATGCCAATGGGCCTTGCCGGACCCAAACCGCGAGCTTCAAATGCCAATAAGTTTTGCCGAACCTGGGTCTCAAACGCCAGTCAGCCTTGCTGGACCTCACCAGCTAGCTTCGAGCCCCAGTGGGCCGCACCAAACCAGAACTGCGCCGACAGGAACAGCGAGCGCCCAACGACAGTGGGTTGCGCCGGACCCGAACAGCGAGCGGCAAATCTCATTGGGCTAAGTGTCAAATAATGTCTCAGATAGAACGTCAAAAGATTTGTCAGATGGAACGCCAAAATGTATACCAAATAGAATGCCAGGAAGTTTGTCGGAAAATATCCTCCCAAATAGAACAACAGAAGAGCTACCAAATAAAAACCAGTAAAACTGTCAGAAAAATGTCAGATGGAACGCCACAAAAAAAGACAAGTAGAATCCCGGTAAGGATGTCAGAAAATATGCCAGATACAGTGCCAAAAGGTTTGTAAAAAAAAATGTTAGTATGAGATAGCATGAGCGCCAAAAGATGTGCCAAATAGACAGATTAAAGATATGCCCAACCAAATATCAATCAGATTGTCAAAAAAATTCAAATGAACGCCAGAAGGTTGGCCGAGGAGAACGCCAGAAGGTATGCCATTCAGAATGCCAAGGAAAATGTTGGTAAAATGCGACAAATAGAACGCCAGAAGGTTGGCCACAGACACCGTCAGCAAGACTGTGAGAAGATTTGCCGAAGAGAACGCCAAGATGCGCCAAATAGGCTGCCAGTAAAAATGTCTGAAAATATGACACATAGAACGCCAATGTGTTTGCCAAATAGAATGCCAGGAAACATGTCAAAAGATATGTCAAATAGAACCCAAGGAAAGTTGCCCGATACACTGCCAATCAAGATGTCGAGAAATATCCCAAGTAGAGGGCCAAAAGATTTGCCAAATAGAATCAATTAAAATGCCAATAGAATGCTCAAAAAATAATGTTTAAATCTTAAGTATTATCCCCTCCAAATAAAATACGCCCCAACCCCGTTTTGCAATAATAAACCCCCCAAAATAAAGTACACCCAAAATTTTGGGCAACCAAATTTGGTGGAGACTAATCCTGAATCCTGTCCTGAAAAATAGATTGGGAAAAGACAAGACAGAGGAAGACAAAGGGAGAAAGAAGAAAACAACAACAACAACAACAACAACAACAACAACAACAACAACAACAACAACAACAACAACAACAACAACAACAACAACAACAAC
>VSDK01012688.1:343121-370621 GCA_009767595.1 Symbiodinium kawagutii | reverse complement strand
CGACAAAGAATCAATGATGAAAGATTCGTTGCGTGGGTTTTGCCACAAGAACAACGGGATCTGCGAGCAGGAACTGCCGGAATAGGGCCACGAAGTGAACGTGAGCACATGCTTGCCTGGTGGGTGTTGCGACAGCAACATTGTTTCCACATTGCCGGTCGGTGAGCTTTGCTGAGGACCAATGCAAACGGAACATGCAAAAGGACCATAGATGGTGGCCCAAAAATAATTGGATTTCATCCAGTGTGTTTTTTTCTTTCGTCTTCGCGTCCCTTCTTTTTGCGTTGCTTCTTGCGACCGGACAACTGAAAAGGATTCATCATCTGCCATCGGTCACGAGTGAAGCTGCCCTTCATTGCTTTCAGGCAAGTTTCAACCAACGTCAGAATGCTTTCCATGCCCCATGCAAGGTCTGAAACGGTCAACACCACGGCATGACCACCCAAGGTGTTTCAATCCCTCTTGGGTGTTGATCAACCCTTTCCAAACTAATTATTGGCGGCGTTTCAAACAGTTGAACTCCTCCCATCGAGCTAGGTGGAGTACGTTCGAAACCTTGGCAAGAAAGTTTGGGGGAGAACGAGAAACGACCTCAATTGCGATGCTTTCTTTGGCAAGCAGTTTGAATAGAGTTGCAAGCTCTTGACAAACGGACAACATGACGCCAAGTTGTTGAAAGTCAGATTGCTTTGGTTCATGTCAAACAATGTTGATGTCGCCAACATGACAATTAAAAGCGAATTTCGTTCGAACTGCCAGAGGCCAATGAATTGGTTTTTGAAATTGGACGATTGTTTATGAAGTGAGAAATCAGCTTCGATCAGTGTAGCTCAATGGTTGGCTCAAAAGCGCCGCGCCTGCCACAAAATCTCACCACAACGTATGCAAAGCGCAGACATTATTCAAAGCGCAGGCATTGGCAGGCATTCGGGACAGTTTTTGCTCTTGAAAATTAAGTGTTGGTCGGCGTGCGGTTAAAAGCAATTGCAGCCTCTTGAAAATTAGTCACGGGCCGCGTCATAGCACATCAGCTTGTGAGGAAAAGACAGTACCAATCAACATCTGGCGGTTCTGATTTCAGAACCCTAAAACCAAATTTGCTGGAGACTTTGGCCGCTTCCTTCCCAGTGTTCTTGCCTCTGGAAAATCGTTGAACGGCTGAGTCGATGATGATTGTGGATGTAAAATTGAATATGATTTCACTTGTGTGACTCTGCTTGACTGGCTCTTGGTGTCATGGTTTGGCATCTTCGGTGTCTTTGCCACCAATTTGTTTTTTGAGTTCAAACTCTTCTTGCCATCTGTGTGGTTTATGTGCTGCTTGACCTCTTTGGCTTGGCAGCAGCTGGTTGACGCAGCACAGTTCCGCATCTTTGCACAGGAATTGGAAGTGGATACTAGCTGAACTGAGTGCAAGTGCATGGCCGCAGTTTTCGTTTCACCCTCTGCCAAGATCACTTCACTTGCTTGTCGGACACCTGGGATCCTGGCTGGGGGATCCTGGTTGGCCGCTGTGGTGTTTCTGGTGTGTGATACTTTCTTGGTTGGCCTTGGTTGGCAGTGGTCTTACTTTGTCGAAGCGTGACCTGCGACCTTCGTCTTGGCACTTGGACACAAGAAAATGTGCGTTGGCTGTTGCTTGTTGTTTCTTTCGAAATGGTCATTGCTGATTTGTTTTGCTTGTTGTTTGTTGTCTATTGTTCGTTGTTTTTTGCTCATGGCTGGACATTCTCCACTTTTTGCGTTTTGTAAATTGTTTTTTGTTTCTTGTTCGTTGCTCTTTCCATTTCGCTTGGTTGGTGTTTGATGGTTGCTGATCGCTTTTTTGTTTCTGGTTTCTTCATTGTTGGGCATTGTCATTTGCCATTATCCATTGTTTACTTGCTGTGACCAAAAACTCATGACCCGTTGCTTGCTGCCTGTTGCTCGTTGTTCGTTTCTCATTGCTGGTTGTTGATTGCTTGTTGTTTGTTGCCTTTGGTTTGTTGCTCATCGTTTCTTGGTTCTTGATGTTTCTTCATTGGTCAGTTGTCATTGCTCATCGTGCATTTTGTTTGGTGATTGTTCGCAATTTGTTGCTGATTGATTGATTATTCATTGCTTATTGGTTTTTGCTTCTTGCTTGTTGCATTCTGTTCATTGGATGTTCGGACGGAAACCGCAATTAAACCTTTTTCCCGAGAGGGCTTAAGAAGGGTTCTTCGTAAAAAAGCAGCCATATATAAACATCTGCACATCAACATCTTCACGTCATCACATCTGCACATCAACATCTTCACATCAATCACATCTGCGCATCTAGATCATCACATCATCACATCTGCACATCTAGATCATCACATCATCACATCTGCACATATCATCGCATTGGCACATCAACACACCTTCACATCATCACATCTGCGCATCTAGATCTTCACATCATCACATCTGCAGATCTAGATCATCACATCATCACATCTGCAGATCTAGCTCTTCACATCATCACATCTGCAGATCTAGATCTTCACACTTTCATCTGCAGATCTAGATCTTCATACCCTCACATCTGCAGATCTAGATTTTCACATCATCACATCTGCAGATCTAGATCTTCACACTCTCACATCTGCAGATCTAGATCTTCACACCCTCACATCTGCAGATCTAGATTTTCACACTCTCACATCTGCAGATCTCTCTCTCTCTCTCTCGCTCTTCTTTTCTCTTCTCTCTAAGGCCGGGGCGGTGCCGCCGGACCGCCACGAAACGTGACATGTGCGTCATTTTCCTGCTCGTCGGACGTCCAAAACCTTGGAAAAATTGCGATTTTGAGTGGCCCGGATGAACCGTTTCACGTTTTCTCGACGTTGAACGTCAAAAAATTGTGGTAAAATTGCGATTTTGAGTTTTCCGGATGAACCGTTTCGCGTTTTCTCGACATTGAACATCAAAAATTGAGGTAAAATTGCGATTTTGACGCGTCCGGAAGCGTCCGGTGCGAACCGTTGCGCTTTTTTTCGACATTGAAATTTTCAAGCTGCGACATTGAACGTCAATAACTGAGGTAAAATTGCGATTTTGAATTTTCGGTCGTGACCGTTTCGCGTTTTCTCGACATTGAACGTCAAAAACTGTGGTAAAATTGCGATTTTGAATTTTCGGTCGTGACCGTTTCGCGTTTTCTCGACATTGAACGTCAAAAATTGAGGAAAAATTGCGATTTTGAAATTTCAGTCGTGACCGTTTCGCGTTTTCTCGACATTGAACGTCAGAAACTGAGGTAAAATTGCGATTTTGTTTCGGTCGTGACCGTTTCGCGTTTTCTCGACATCAAACGTCAAAAACTGGAGCGAAATTGCGATTTTGGACTTGCTTCTTGGTACGTTTTGTCTTGGTACGTTTTGTCTTGGTGCATTTTGCCTTGGTACGTTTTACTCTGCTACGTTTTGCTCTGGTACGTTTTGCTTTGGTACGTTTTGCTCTTGGTACGTTTTGCTCTTGGTACGTTTTGCTCTTGGCCTTGGTACGTTCTGCTTTGGTACTTTGTGTCTTGGTTCTTGGTACGTTTTGCTGTGGTACGTTTTGTCTTGGTACGTTTTGTCGTGGTGCGTTTTGCCTTGGTACGTTTTCCTCTGGTACCTTTTACTGTGGTACGTTTTGCTCTGGTACGTTTTGCCTTGGTACGTTTTGCTTTGGTACGTTGTGTCTTGGTTCTTGGTACGTTTTGCTGTGGTACGTTTTGTCTTGGTACGTTTTGTCGTGGTGCGTTTTGCCTTGGTACGTTTTCCTCGGGTACCTTTTACTGTGGCACGTTTTGCTCTGGTACGTTTTGCTTTGGTACGTTTTGCTCTGGTATGTTTTGCTGTGGTACGTTTTGCGGTGGTACGTTTTGCTGTTCTACGTTTTGCTGTTGGTACGTTTTGCTCTGGTACGTTTTGCCTTGGTACGTTTTGCTTTGGTACGTTGTGTTTTTGTCGTGTTACGTTTTGCCTTGGTACGTTTTCCTCTGGTACCTTTTACTGTGGCACGTTTTGCTCTGGTACGTTTTGCTTTGGTACGTTTTGCTCTTGGTACGTTTTTCTCTTGGTACGTTTTGCTGTGGTACGTTTCATCTTGGCGCGTCTTGCTGTGGTACATTTTGCTCTGGTGCGTTGTGTCTTCGTTCTTTGGTACGTTTTGCCTCGGCGCGTTTGGCTTTGGTACGTTTTGCTTTGGTACTTTTCGCTTTGGTACGTTGTGTTTTGGTACGTTTTGCTGTGGTACGTTTGATCTTGGTATGTATTGCCCCGGTACGTTTTTCTGTGGTAAGTTTTGCTCTGGTATGTTTTCCTTTGGTAGGTTTTGCTGTGTTGCGTTTTGCTGTGGTATGTTTTGCTGTGGTACTGTTTGCTGTGGTATGTTTTTCTTTGGTACGTTTTGCTGTGGTGCGTTGTGTCTTGATACGTATTGCTCTGGCGCGTTTTGCTGTGGTACGTTTTGCCGTGCTACGTTTTGCTCTGTGGTACGTTGTCAATTTTGTGTTGGTACGTTGTGTCTTCGTACGTTTTGCTTTGGTATGTTTGTGATTCGTGACATTTGTGTAGCATGCTGAAGGGACTGTCCGGGCATGTTGTCGGCGATAAGTTTGATGAGTTTAGTCAATCATAGCAGTTGAGATTGATTGTGAAAGTTGTTGCAGCGACTTCTTCATTCTGCAGCCTGGGCCTCATTATACTTGAAGCAGAGAGTGCAAGTGGGGCAATGGTGACTGTGCTATATGTAGTGTTTTGCTCAAAGTGTTTGCTGTTGTTGTCATTTGAATGTATGTTATGCAAGCTGCTTTCTCGATTGCTGTGGTGAGTCATACCAGTGGAGATGAAGTGTGAAGTTTTTGCGCTGACTTCTTCACGCTTTGGTCCCTGCCTAAGTATGCTTGAAGCAGAGAGCGAATTCCGTCTTTGATAGCTGACTGCTTGGAACAGTGGAAAATGGTATGTCTTGGACTTTGGAAACTGTCTATCAAGGCGGTCACGGAGCAGAGATGCATGCATGTGCTCTTTCATTGTTTTGGCGGCATCAATCGAAGTGCTGGTGTTTTGTGCGCTTGGCTCATCATTGGCTACAATTTCAGCAAGGATGATGCTGTGAAAACGCTGCTTGAGAAGAGGCCTTCTTTGCGCCCTTGGCAAAATCGACCTTATGTTTTGGAAGTCCTGTGGCAGCTGGAAGGTTTGCGTGCCAAATGGCACGCAGAATTCAGCGCAGCAGACAGGTGACTCTGTGTTGGTCATGTTCCTCGATAGAGACTGTTCGCGGGGAGCATTGAGTTCGCGAGCGAACAGGAAAAAAAACTGAACATCTCAAGAAGATCACTGGCACCGTGTTGATTCAAGCAGTTTTGTGTGCAGCAGTTGGCGTCAGCATTTCACTGCTGTTCGAGTGTCAGGTTTGCATCTTGTGTGGTCGTGTATACCAAGGTTGTCGCCGACATCCATCAAAGAGTTTATTTGGAGTGGGACGTCTGAATCTCAATGTGCGAGTTTCATGTGTTATCGAATCTTCACTGCATCTTGGCACAGCTCGTTTGGACTGATGTATGTAACACTTACCGTGAAAGTCTCGCGCCTTGGCGCAGGTCTTTGTGATGAAAATTCATGGAATTCATCAATGAATGTCAAACTGCTTCTGTTGACGCGCCATCTTGTTGTTTTGGTTCAAGTTGATCGCGCGCTGCAACAAATTTGAAGTCACACTGATCATCATGTTGACGGCGGGCTGTCGCTTGGCTTGTAGTGACAACACCGATGTCCCTATAAACCAAGCGGCAGCACCGTGAAGCGGGCAGAGCACTTTGGTGTTAGGCAAAGGAACTTTTTGAGCAAGAATCTCTTCCACGACAGACTGTGGGGGCCAGGTGGGGCTCTGCGCAGTGCGTCGTCTCGATCCTGACGGCGTCCCTGAACATCTTAGCGGCGTTGTGGCACGTCTTCTTCTTTCATGTCCCGCAATCGTGCTGGCCGCCGAGACTCGAGGATGCCCCGACTGCGATGCAGCAGGGGGACGATGGTCCGACGCCTCTTGAAGGAGTGCAGCAACACGCGTGCTTTTCCCTGCCCCAGTTTGCGCTTCGAACATCGAGAGGTCGCTGGACTCCAGCGGCTTCTTGGTGTGCTTAATGCGAACAGCATTTCTTCAATGCATTTCTGCGCGAGTTTGGATGATAGAATGATCCATTGAAAGTCGGTGGCCTAAATTGTCTGCTGGACTATTCTCAGAAGGGATTGTCCGTGGGAATGGAACAGTTACCAGTTATGATCTGGATGGATGCTGCTTGCGATGGGCTGCGGGCCGACGCCTATGTGTCGTGGGGCGACGAGATGGCATCGGAAGCTTGGTGTGGGAAAAGCTCTGGAGTACAGCGTTTGTACTCCAAGGCTTTTGCCACGGACACAATATTTGGACACGTGGGCTGCTATGCAAGCTGCGCCCAGCAGCGACTGCGGCTTTTGATCTTGCGCAATTGGTCAACTGCTATGTCCTTTTGATCGGTGCATCTCATTTCGAGCGAGGCTGGGACGTGCGGTCCCTTTCCGCACGCTCATATGGAGTGTGTGGAGAAGGACCGCGCGCTGCGGGTTTCGGCCTGGGACTGGATGGATCCGCGCGGGCACGCAGCACTCTGTGATATGACTCTGTGAAGAGGTGGGTAGGACACAGATGGATCATCCAATGCATTTTTGCAACTTTTCTTTTCGCAAGGGGCTCCAAGAAAATGATGTGAATTTCGCATCATTTTCTTGGAGCCCCTTGCGGAGTTCCTCCAATGGGACTGGATGGATCCGCACAGGCACGCAGCACTCTGTGATGTGACTCTGTGAAGAGGTGGGTAGGACACAGATGGATCATCGGTGTTCTGCGCAACTCTTCAGGAAGTCAGGTTGAACCAGATCACCTGGAATGGTGCCTTGAGAATTTGGCGACAGGAGAGCATCGAAAGCTTGGTGTGGGCAAAGTTCTCGAGTACATTCTTGTATTCGAGAGCTTTGCCCGTGGGAACAATTTTTGGCACGTGATACTGCAAAGGAAAAAGCGAGTCATTTTGATACAATTCTTTTGGGCTGAAATGCATGGCAATCATTATTAAAGTAACAAGCTTCTTGACCACATGCAGCATCTTGATGCAAGTCTCTTGACTTGACAGAAGTACAGCTGAATGTGAGGTGTTGATGGGTGCAGCTTGATAGTCGCTGTTCCAGTTTCGGTCATCATGGCGCAAGTCTTTCTTCGCATTTTGTGCGCAACGCAGCATCCATACGAGTGAAACTATTCTGGGGTCAAGTTACTACATCCTTGTTTTTTTTTTCGGCGCCCACTGAGGTTGGCATTGCAGCTGGACAACTACATCTTTCCGCACATACCTGCGCACAAGTGCGTGCAGATATCCACCGTATTCTTTTTTTCCTGATGCGTGCACATTCCATTTTTGGCGTGCAATTACATCAACAAACCATCTCCGACATGTTCTTTTCTTCACAACTTTTATGTCACCGTCCTTCTCAGCACACCTGTCTTAATAAACATCTTCATGATCATCATCCGAACCCTTCATGACCATCACCACCTCCATCACCATCATCATCATCATCATCATCGTCATCATCATCATCATCATCGGCATAATACATTTCAGAGTTAATGATGTGAGTCTTTTTGAAATTAGTATATTGGAGGCTGCTATAACATTGCCTTTCTCGCTCTCGGGCCAACCGTCGTCTAGTTTCAAATTTCCTGCTTACCTCTTTCCCAAATTTTCCCCAAACCCCTTCGAAAATTTTTGAAACTTTCACCAAACCAGGTTCCATGGGGCGTCAAAGAGGGCTTCACAGTTGCTTGAACAGACTTTCAAAGGCGTTTCAAGGAGGTTTGAAAGGAGGTTCAGGGGCCTTCACCAACCCCCATCAGATGTGGGACTTCCAACCTGTTTGAACAGCACTTTCGAAGGGGGTGTTCGGATCCAGCCCCATGGTATGCGGCTCTCAAGCAGCAGGCGGGATCCTTCGATTGTTTTCGTTTTCTGCAAGCCTACACTAGTCGTCACTGGATCGATACACAGACACAGAGGCAATGCAAAGCGTAGACGTTAACAAGTGGACCGGTTACCAGCCCGTCATTTTGGAACACAGCAGATGGCACTTGCAGTGGCAATTTTGGAAATAAAACTCGAGACAAAATAGATCCTGTAGATAAGTGCCTAGAGAGTCCTTTTCCCCGAGCAGAACATCGTCGCAACCAGTTGACCTAGCCACTTCTTGGCTAAAGGGGGGCGGTAAGCCCACAGTCTCACTCATTGGATTGTTTCGGCAGTCGCGGCGCCAGGGTTGTCAACACTGATCAGCTTTCTGAGCCCACCTGCCTTCTTTCTTGCAGGATGGTCTGCGTCGTTGCTTTGCTTTACTGCTTGTGCAGAGAGCCCCTCCAGAGGCTGATGACAGGTTCCTTGATGAAATTCAAAACTTGGAATCTACAGCAAACATACCTGCCTAGCAAAAACTATATGTGTAGCCATTGTCTATGCAAACTGTCAAGGAGAAAATTGTTTGACACCCGCAAGGCTGCTTTGACTGGCAAAAATTGTGATCTCAATACGAGTGAAAAAATGCGAACATAAATGTGTGTCAGAGTACATCTGCAGTTCCCAGATATGGGATGTGCAATGGGTATCCCCAACTATCTCAAGTCATAAAACTCTCAAAAAACTCTGCTGTTGAGAGGGAGTACATGTTTCGTACCATCTTGCAGCGGACATCGCCGCGTTGCAGCTTTTATGGCTTTGAGACCAATAGCCAGTAGCTCGTAGCAAAGGTCGAGTATGGATTCAGCGGAGGTCCGCATCGAAGAGCTCGATGCGGGCACCACTACGTTGATCATGCGAGGTTTGAATCGGCAGACCACGCGGGAAATGTTTCTTACAATGCTGCCTCTTGGCTGAGTTTGCAAGAAATGTTAGAAAGAAACCTTTGTAAGAAATTTCGTTCATGTTCTTCTGAGTTTGTGGCTCGCTTTCTTGTTTGCTGATGCAGCTTTCTTGTCATGAAATCGTTTTTTTAGTACCACTTTCCAGCGTGGCTGTGACACTTGTGGTTGAAACAAATTGAGCAAATTGCAAACTCATCAGGAACGACACTTCTCCGAGGAGAGGAATGTGGCTTGCATGGCAGTAGATTTGGTCATGTGCGGCATTTGCTGTGTGCATTCGTAGTGTCAGAGTATCCTTTTGAAGCAACATGAAAGCGAAAAATGCCAAGTTGGATGCCAACTCTCTGTCAGTGCTCAGCAACCGTAGGATTCAGAAATTGCAGACACTTCCGGAGCGCCTCTGAGGTATAACTACATCTATGTACCATGGACTACAGATGGTGCTTCCAATATCGGTCTTGCGAGACTCGGATTGCGATCGACAATCATCTGTTGGTTCGACCAGTTGGGCAATCCCAGTTGTCAACCAGTTGTTTCGTTCAGCAAATAGTTGGCTTCCGTACCAGGTAGGAAGCCAACTGGTCGTTGGTAATTCTGAGTTAACTCGTAGACTGTAACCACCACTCTTACTACCAGCATCAACCAGCGGCTGTTTGTCCTGGCTGGGTATCCCAACTGGGAGAAGTGTCGAGCATTTGAAGGAAGCAAAGGAATGATGGAACATGCCTCACGAAGACAAATTTGCCTCTTGTTTCCCTTCAGCATTGCTGTTGGCTTTGGAAAAACTGCTGGGTCCAGTGATGCGCTGAGGTTTGCAAACTTCGAGTCTGCAGCTGCTTGTCAGGCACGATGCCAGGTTCGCTGCAGGAGTTGACTTCCCTTTCCTGCGCTCGCAGGAATATGTGCTGGGGCTGTCCTACCCGGAAATCATGGCGCAGATCGCGAAGTACCATGTGAGATCCATCGGCCCTGCAGCTATTCAGGGTCGAGGTGCTGAATGGGGCCAATCTTGGGCCTGCCACTGTGTAACGTAACACTGTGTCACTTTAGCCGCCAAAAAATCCGTTTGGAGCTTTGACTTGGAATCAATTTTTGAGGACCTGTCCACTGGTGCAGGAGCAAACTTGACAGCAATGCTGGGCAAAAGAGGCCACGAGGTGGATGCGTTTCGCAATTCCTGAGTCTTGAGGGTCAATTCCACCATTGATCACCATGAATTTCCCCATTAATCACCCCATTCATCAGGATCGCTATCACACTTTTTTGGATGGCAAACACATGGCTGTTCACCTGCGAGGCTCTTCGAGGTTTCGACGCTCCAATGGTTTTCAGTTCGGATGGCTCCAAAGCTTCCCTGGCCGAGATTGCAGACCAGGAAGTCCCAGGCAGGGCAATGCTTCAGGATCAAAAAATTGGGATGGGTCGACTTAGGACCCTTGGGTCTAGCCGTCAGATCGGGAAATCAAAATGCAGCAGTCTTTCGTGCTGTGTGATTAGAAATCTGAAGACTCCCTTGATTTCTTTGCGCTGTTCAGGTGGCCTCGCACAGGCTTTGGCAAAGGCCAAAGCAGTGTCCACCAATGCTTTAGCCTCTCCAAATCGCTCAAGACGGCATGTCTCCAGTCTACAAGCTGCGCAAGCGCAAGCTGCTGCTAGTTCCAGCTCAAGCTGCGCAAGCGCAAGCTGCTGCTAGTTCCAGCTCCAGTCGCACCAGCCATGCCAACCCTTGCGGCTTTGCCTATGGCGGTGTCATTGCGAAGTCGCCCGGTTGCATGGCCGGTCGTTTCTCGATGCCAGAACCATTGTCCAACATCTCTTTTGGTGCGAAAATTTGATGCCCCACTCCCCGAACAGGCAGGCAGGCTGATGAACTTACTGAAGCAGCAGTTGGTTCGCTAACTTCGCCCTCCCAGGCAAGCAGGATACTCGCCCTGGCACATTCAGGAGCCCCTTCCGCAGGTGGGGCATCGTCGACTTTCAGACAATTTGCACCAGCTCAAGAGGCAATGCTTCAAGTGGCTAAGAATAGGGAAGCATGAATCGCTATGAATCAACTGGTTCAAGTCCCAAGTCAAGAGAACATGGCTATGTTGGTATTCACCAAGCGTGCCAAGTCCAAATATGGGTCATGGCAGGTGGCTCAGGTAGCCCGACCAATTCCATTTCAAGAATTTCCAGATGATTTGCATTCTTCGCAGCATTCTTCACAGCCGGGACCTGAGGAAGATGTGAAACTGGAGCAGTGAAACTGTTGTTTGGTCCCACAGAAAGTACAGATAGTTGGCTCATGAAACGACAACGCACAGAGGGTACCACTCTGAACGTGTCGCACAGAGTGGCCCACTTGTTTGTCCAAGCGCTTCGCTGACCTGGCAGAGGTCGTCAGCAACCAAAACAGAGATCGGTATCTTCGCTTTACACCCGAACCAAAACACCCGAAATATGTTGCGATGCTTTTGTCGATCTGCCAACCCATGCTTAGTAGTCTTGAACTTGCTGCACTCAAAGATTGGGGCTCAAGAAAAAGGCTGCGACCGCATGCTGTGACCTTTGGCCTTCTTTGGTGTTTTCTTTTGTTTTCCTACCCGAGTGTTTCTGCGCACGACATGTCAAGGATCAAAACATTGGCACGTGCACAATGCCAACGGTTTTTTGTTACGTGGTTTCTCAAAAACATTGCACATAGAATAGTTCTCTGGTGCGACGGCAAGAATGGGTGTAAATACCGATGCCAATGCAGAGCCTCGAAGAATGACAGTTGCTATCCTTTTTTGCCTTGAAGGCATCAAAGAAACGAGCTAAACAGCAGGTATTGATTTTTGGTTTCCTTTGGTATACCAAACAAAGGTGAAGAAAGCACCACAACAAGAGGAAGAACAACAGCAGCAACAACAACAGCTGTCGGTTGCATCTCCGTACTCTTGCACCACGTCAGTCTGCGAACAAGGGTATGCATGTACAGCCCATGTCCTCCGCCGAACTACGTGTTGGACCAGCTCGGTGAGTTTTTCAGCCCCTGTTCGGTCATCTTGGTGCCATCTCCAGCGATCTCGAAGCAAAAACATGTGAGATTCGTACTGTAGATTACAGGGATTTCTGTCCACACGCAGTCGGCACATGTCGGCACCAGGTTGGTAAACCGTGGGGACCTCTCCCCTTTGGAAAAAGGGAGCGAGACAGCTGGGCCTGCAAGAAACTGGCGCCAGGAAGCTGTTTGCAGAGGGTTTGAAGGTCCCAGCACACCTTACCAAGCTTGGCCGTCCTGAAACGACAGAAAGATTGGCCCACGGAGCCCCAGCCACCCTGTACTAACGTTGCCAGAAACCCGTGGCGAGACTCGTTCCGAGGCAAAACGCCAGCCTGTGCACCCCCAAACGCCTTCAGTGCCTAATGTTGTCATCGTTATAGTCATTTGTGTTGTGTTTATTTGATTAAGTGTTTGTTGTTATTTGCTTGTCGACTTTCTGATCCCTGGAGCCACTTTGCTAGTTGTCTAGTGTTGTCTAGTGGCTGCTTGAGTTATGCAGTTGGGATAAGCTGAGATGCCCAGCCAAGGCCGGAGCCGGCAGAGCAACCTCGAGTCCGGGTGGGAGCCCAAGTCTCTGGTGATGCAGTCATCCCAGCGAACACCTTCAGCAAATTCCCAAATTAGGCCAAAATAGAATGGGGCATTCTTAAGTAGGCCAAATATGAGGGCAAAAGGCACATTAGATAGAAATGATTACATAGAACGCCATTGCGCGTTTTGCTACTACCATTGCGATTCTTACTATGAGTACAACTAAATTGTTTTGATTTTCATTGTTACAACCATTCCTTCTATAACTGCTAAGTACATTGTTGTTCTTACTGGTACGGCATTCCTAGCATTGTTGTCTTTACTGCTGTGTCTACTATCCCTAGGATGAATCGTAACGCTCACACCGCCAAATAGGAACCAACACAGAGATCTCCCATCCCAGAGGACTCCCAGCACAGTGACAGGGAGGCAAGCAGTGAGACAAGACAAGCGGGAGACAAACCTAAAATCTGCTGTCCAAGCCCTTTGGACCAACGAAGGCTGGAGACACCCAAAAACCTCCGTCCTGGTGATTGACCCTCAGTGAAAGGTTTTTCAGAAACAGAACAAATTCAAAAGGTTCCACATGTCTGAAACCGAAAAACAGCTGGAACAGAAAGTTCACATCTTGATTTCCAACCACATAAGTAGCCACCAAATAGGATGAAAAGATTCAATCTGGAATCCCTTTCCCAAGCTAATTCATCCAACAGTGATACTGTAATACCAATGATGATTTACCATTTAACAGTGAATACATTTAATGGCAAATCCCACATCAATGATCATTTTGTTATTTTACAGTATCACTACCATATCAACGATTTACTAGTACTGATTGGTGCTTTCCAATGGTCAATCCCATCGAGTCACCGATTTGCCCCCACCTGCGGCGACCCAGGTTCAAGTGCACTCTCAACCTGGAGCTCCTGTGCGGTGGCCCAGCTTCGCCGTGACATCCAACCGAAAAGCTGACGTGGGAAACCAACCAGCTGCGGTCACCATTCTTTGGGGACCCTCCAGCTTTCATTGGTAATTTACTTAAGGAGTTGTATCTACCGCAAATGGTGGTTAGCCACCGGTTAAAAGTTATGTTCACCAAGTTTGCCAACAGCCGGTGCTACCACTTTGTCTCACGACTATCCTCGGAAAGGCAGTCCAATTGTTGGTCATTGAATCTTTGAATGTAAGATCAAGTGACGGCTTTACCAAAGAAAAGAGGGTCCTTGATTCATCAAAGAAAAGAGGGTCCTTGTCCTGCTTCTTGTACAGTAGACTTTGCCATTCAACCCGACAACAAAACAAATGATAATGTGATTTTCATAGATGCTGCATTATGGATTATATACTAGCATGTACTTGATGCTACAGTATTGCTGCGAAATGAATTAATGCTACCACCATGATCTGCTTTCAAGTGAAGTGATGATCTGGTTCCGTGTGCTGGTACTGTGCTGAATCATTGTGCCTGTGTGCTTCATGGTATGGTATTGCTCTGATCCGTTTAGCAGGTGGGTGATGATTTGTCAAGCTGTTTCTTGCTGTTGGTGTGTCTATTTGGAAATCCAAAGCTGCTGAGGAGCATCACAAGTCGATTTTGGAAAAAGAAGCACCATCGGAAACCAGCCGGTTCGACGACCTGGCGATACAATTATGGTTATGTCAGTCGCCTCACGGGAAATATTGAGATCATCATGGAGGTACTGATGGACCCTGGATCTGTTGACGACTCATGGGATCCAACGGAGATTGGGAACATCTACCAGTACTGCCTTCTCCCCCATTGGAGGATCACAAGGTCGGCCATTCTTTTTGGGCTGATCATGGCCACATCTGACAACCTCCTAGTATGGCACCATTCTCTTGCCACGTTCCTAGTCTCAAGTGTACCTGCCGTTTTTTGTGATGGAGCCTTGAATCAAGCTCGTGCTCTCAAAAGAGATCTATCATTCAATTAGCCCAGCAAGAGACCCCAAACAGTGTGGTGGCAGGAATTGTTAAAATCAAGCAATATGAATGCAAACATGGTCTCTTCGCAAGATCATTGTAAGAGGTCTTTGTACAATAGGTCTTCGTAGAAGCTCCCTACGTGAGATATGGCAAGATCAGTTTAAGAGGTCTCGATACAAATCTCTGGGCAATGTCTTTATAGAACATCTCTTGGCAACACTATTTCAGGAGATCTCAACGCAATATCATCCCTGTAGAAGAGGAGGTCTCTTGGTAACCATCTCATGTAGTGAGTAGATCTCTTACAAGGCCACGGCAAGAGAATTTCCATGCAAGATTTTTTGAAGTCTTGAAAAAGAAATCTCTTCACAAGATCTGCTTGTGCTAGGTCTGCTAGGTCTCTACAAGATATCTCTCTGCCAGATCTGTCGAAGAGAGCTCTCTGCAGGGTCTCTGTAAAAGATCGCAAGATCTCTGCAAAAGCAAGCACCGCGCCCAGCGAGACAATGACCGACCCGCCGTCCGCAGAGGCTTGCGCAAGCGAAATGACAATTTGCATCGGCAGAGGCGAGACGCAAAAAGACAGTGGTGTGAAAGTCACCTGGTGTTTCCGTAACAGGGCCTTGTGAATTCACTTGTCGATGTTACATGACCTTGCACCTGCCACCTCAAGACATACGAACTCCGGTATTGCTGGGCCAGACGATCTCGACATAGTGGATCCAAGAACGATGACCGTCGCGCAAATCGAGCGTTTCGACCTTTTGAAATGAACATCCACGATTAGAAATACTGCGCATGCCAGGAAAAAGTCACGGTTTTCGGACGCAATGATTGTGTGCGACTTTGCCATTTTTTTGGGCAATGTCTCAAGAATACTAACTGTTCCACATTTTGTTAAAGAACTATACAACCCTTTGCACTTGCCGCAGATTCTTTGAGCCCAAAAAAGGACTAATGTGAGTTTTGTTTGACACAAAAAATACATTTTGGTCTAAAAATCAGACACGGCACACGGCACGAAAGCGAGAACGGGTCAATGCTTCGTGCGGGACTTCCTGCGGCGGAAGCAGAAGATAGCACACAGCATCATAAGCCAGGAAATGATCGTCATTAGCCGTCCTTATCCAGCTTACTAATTAGCTCAGGAACCAACCTATCCCGCATCCTTATAAAGCATCAACCATCGGCATCATTCGTCAGTTCTCCAACTGGCTATTTTCAAAACCATGAGAAACAATTCTCAGCCGCGTAGCAGCCAGTTTTCAAGCCATGGTTGACTTGTTAACTATCATTTACTTTCATTAGCCAGCTTATCAACCATCATTGCCATCATTAATCAGCTTATTGACCATTATTTGCCCTCATTACCTAGCTTAGTGACCAGCGTATTCGCCATCATCAACTATCATGGACCAGCTTGTGAACCAGCATCAACCTCACTCCAGGATCAATAAAGAGCGAACTTTCGGAAGGTCATCAGCCACTATCGACCAGCTTGTCAGCCATCCAAGCTCTGAGGCAACCACAAAGATTATCTTTGATCTGTGAGTGCGACTCAGCGGTCAATGAGACTACTCTGGGCGCTGCAGTCGGAACAGGCTTGCCCTGTACACAAGGCGCTCGGTTGCTCGGTGTCGTTTGGATTTTGTGTGGAATCTCAGTGTGTTAGATTTTTTTGCTGATGAATCACGATGTTATTCAACGTCCGCCACGATCCAAAGACTGCTTGGTCGTCGAAAGCCACAGAAGCCTTCGATATTTTGAGAAGTCGAAAAGGTCATGGAGACGAAGCTGTGGAAAACATTACAAAATTAACAGAATGAAGCCTTTGGTTCAAAAATGCTTGTGCAATTAGAATGCATTGGCCACCATTGCACGTTGCAGACAATTTTCGATCATTATTAGGCATTGGTTTAAACCATCGAAAATCACACATCTTGTACTGAAGAAAGGCTTCTATTCTCCACAACCTTTTCCAAGCATTTCGTTAGCGTCTCACCACGACTAGATTTTCTATATCTAGAATCCTTCGATGAGGATATTTGTTGCGGTGTCGCATGCGCTCTGGAATACCCTGGCAGACTGGTTGGTCAAAAATGTCCAACTCTCAAACACATGCAAAGGCCGTGCATCTCTTGTAATCTTACATTTATGGTAAGCACAGGGTAATAAATGTAAGAGAGTGGTTCATTATAAAATGAAGGTCAGTATCCAATATGGAGGCATCATTAGAATTTCCAACTTAAAGTTTCTCTGGAGTCCAGTCCGCGAGGAGCCTTTCCATTGTTTGAAGAGGGCTTCTCATTTGAGAAAGACAACCTCGAAACAATGCATCCACCGCGTGATGAGCTCATGCACAGCAGTGATCGTTGTATCCGCTCTTTGTCTCAGGTGGGATATCCAGTTGCACAGCTCTTTGTTGCTTTCCATGGGTGATCAAACATTTTGACTGAGCTGATCACTTTGAAATCCGATTCTCTTCAAAGAGAAGATCCAGAATTTGTGCAGCGACAGCCAAGTCGTTTGTTTCAGGCCAGGTATGTGCAAGTGTTTTGTGCTGTTTGTTTTCTGGTAAAGGAAGGGTTGTTCTCGCAATGGTTCAGACAAGTCGCACGCCAGGGCTTTTGCACAAATTTGGGGGAAAGCACCCATGGCGTTTTCTGTGCTCTTCATCCATCAGTTTGGGAGCACGTACGTTACGTGCTGAATGTACCAAGCAAAAAAGAGGAACTGTTTGCGAACCTCTATGACAAAGCAGTTGCAATCCAGTCTCACGCTGTGAATGTTAACAACCATGATCAAGCACTGTTGTCGATTTTCATTCCCTATGCCTATCACCATCATCCACTATGTTGAATGATTGTCTAAGATTGTCAGCCAGCTTATTGACCATCATTACGCATAGGATTGTGCTTGTGAGACTGAAGAGGAAGCTGCATCACTAAATTGTGAACCTGCGCTTGGACTGGTATGGCTCGTGGTGACCAGCACCGAAGTCCCAATTTACAGTGCAAGCTGGCAAGATGTTCGCAAGTAGCTGATGGTTTCAATCCTTTCTTGTTTACCCTAATGACTTTGGGATGGTTGGTTATATAATTCACGAATAGTTTCAGGGGTTGGAACGACCAACCCGGTGAAGTTGATTATTTCGAACTTTAGACATCACTATCTGTTGAAAAACCTGTGCAGATTTCTACTTGATTCTAGGCAAAACCAATCTTTTTCCACCTTTTGGGATCTGATAACTACTCTTCTGTCGAGCGCAACGTTTGGTTCGCAGCATGATTGTCTTATACTTTTCTTTTTCCCATGACCAACGCCGGCAAAGTGCAAGTTCAACAAATTCAACAATCGGCAATCGGCAGTGATGCCGAATTGGTGCAAACCGTCTCGGCAGACGTGCTCTTGCAAAACAAGTTGTGTGCGGTGTCAATCATAAGCATCATTCACCACCAACCATCATTTAAGGTCCTTTCATCATGAATACCCATCATAAAACAATTATAGAATCATCATTTCACCATCATTGAATCATCATGGCCCATCATAGAACCATCACAACCCAGAATTTAAACTTTGATGGCTACCCAGGATTAATAAACCCTAGGTTTATTAATTGGGAGTATCCCCTAAAAGCCTTGGTTTTCCATTAAAATGGGAACCCCCCTAGTTAATCAACCAGGGGTTTATTAATCCTGGGTAGCCATTAATCATGTAAGCATCATTTGATCACCATTTGATCTTCATCGCATCATCACTCGACCATCATCATAATCCATCATTGAAACTGTAAGCATTGTTCGATCATCAATTGATCATCATCGCATCATCACTTGAACATCATGAAAATAGTGAGACGCCGTCACCATTATTTTACCATTGTTTTGCCATCATTTTAACATCATGAACCATCATTGAATCATCGTTTCACCAGCAACCAAACATTATTTAACCATCACTTAATCAACTTTTAACCAACCTACACAATCACTCAAGAATTATTTATCATCATTCATTCATCCTGCAGATATCATCATTTAAGCGTGATACAACTTCTTCTTAGAAATATGTGTTCATCATTGAGCATCATTTAATCATCATTCAGCCATCCTTAAGCATCATCCAATCATCATGACCTATAATTGTTTCCTCATCTATAACTTATCACGAACCAGCACTCAACTGTCATCTAAGCATTTTTGTCGAAGGTCATATGCAGCTCGGAAGGGCTGCCGCAGGCAGCTGTTCCAGCCGTGCCTCGTTACTCTTTGCGTTAAGGCTTGCCATTCCAACAGGTATATATAAAGCATAATTTAACCAGTAGCCATCATGACCATGAATTCATTATTGATTCATCAGCTACCAATCATTTATTCACAACTTAATCATCATTAAACCAGCATTCAATCATCATTCACCATCATTTGATTATCATTTAACCATCATCCAATCATCATTTAACGTTGTTAATTGACTGCTTGACCATTATTTACCCATCATTGGTTCGTCATCTAACCATCACTTGCCATCGTCAGTTTATCATTCACCATCACTAATGTATTATGTCACCATCTTCGACCACCAACTAACGGTTTGGATTCATCATTTAACCGTCACTTACCCATCATTAACTCATATTTGACCAGCACGATTCATGAATTCATGACTTGCCCATCATTCAACCGTCTTTTCCAATCATTTAGCAATCATTGTGCCATCGCTTAATCCCATCACCAACCATCATTAGTTCATATAGCAATGATTGAACCAACGTTAATTCATCATATAACCACTGTCTAGCCATCATGAACTATCATTAACTATCATTACCAAGCATTAGACATCATTGACCTACAATTTCGATCATTTGACCATCATGTAAGGATCATCCAACATTTCATCATCGTTCATTCACTATTTAAGCATTTTTTGTTCATCACGAACCATCGGTTCAGCTGTCGTTTTTTTTTGGAACTTGCCGGTCACCAGTTGTTGTCTCATCGAGTGCCAGGTCCCGCGTGGCTGGTGATGCTGTAAAGCTAGGGGTGGCCAGGCAACGAGTCGTGGAATGGTAGGGTCCCTAAACCAGAGGAAATTCACCAAGAATAGCGGTGTCCGTATAAACACGCGAACATGGTATGTTATGCAGATTTGATACGTATCCTCGCATATATGTACACATACATGTGTATATGTCTACATAGGTGTGTGTTTTTGTTTCTGTTCTGAACACGGGTTTCTGCGTATGCATTTGAACATGTACTTTACATGCAACAAGGACATGGATCAGTTCTTTGTGATTCAACGAAGAGGACGCTTGGATCGGCCAAGACTGTTGGATTGACCATTCATCATAGTTAACGTGGATGGGTCCCATCATCGACCTCAGGCGGCAAGCGACTCGTCTCGGAACTGGTCACCACTGTTGTCCGACTTTGGCTCAGGGTTGTCTGAGTCCTCGCGGCCGCTCCACAGTAGCCCTTGCAATCATGGCCACCAAGAAACAATCCAAGGCACGGAGACAGAGGGACTCTCTGACGTCAAAAGGATCAATGGCCACTTCCTCACCACTGCAGTTATCATTCTGAAGCATCATTGACTACACAGAAAACCATGTGCAATCCATTTCCAATGATCCGTTTTGGGACGACACACCCTTGGGAACTTACAATGATCAGCGGAGACGGGGCATTCGCTGTTTCCAGGCCTCAAAGTCGCAAGACTCCATCAATGCTCCTCAGATCTGCGATCAATGCAGGGAGTAACGGCGCTGACGAACATCACTAGCCACTATAATAATCAGCTGTTTTGCAAATAAGCTTACTCTGGTGGTTAGCAGTGGCTAGTGATGACTAGTGGTCAGTAGTGGTTGATAATGATGCTTGCTTGGTTGGTTAGCGGATCAGATTACGATGCTCCCAAAGATAGATATTCCAAGTGTCCGTTCTTGGCCTCAAGAGGAGGTTGCGGGATTGTGGGGGATGCTGGAAATAAGTTTGACACTAACATTAAGTTTCATACTGATACTGATATGCATGTATATTCTTACATATATATATATAAATAGATGAATGAACAAATAAATAAATAGATAAATAAATAAATAAATATATATATATATATACATATATATATATACATATAAATCTACGTGCATGGATACACATGTTGAGATTGGTGTTCCCCTGAACGCTGGTTTCCCCACTAAATGAACAAAATGAACATTTTGCGGACAAACTTTGGGGATAGTCCCAATTCAGGGGACGCTCATGTGTTTCATGTTGGGTATCTTTCGTAAGCAGTCATGCGGCCAAAGGGCTCCAAATTTACTACCCTCCGGTAATCATACACAGCTGGCTGGCAAATGGGGCTTCATCCCCACTGGAAATGGGGGCTTATCCAATGCTATGTCAGTTTACCAGAGGGTATTATGCAATATAGTCCTGGCAAAACATGAAATCTGGAGGCTATGTACGGCTGTTCCACATCAACCATGGTACAGATCTGGCCAGTTGTAGCTGTAGCTGCACTGGAAAATGATCACCTTGGGGAACACCGCAGAAATAGAAACTCTCCATAGCTTCCCAAGTTTCTACACCCTGACCTCGTATTGACCGGAGCCCCAACCTGCAAACCCTAACGAACTGTTGAAGCTCTGTGGCCAGTGTTCTCACATCCGTAACCTCCACAATATCTGGAACATTGAGCCAGTAAGCCGTCGTGACATTGTACAGACACACCCCTGTACATATGTACGTACATACACGTGTTTATATGTACATACATTGCAGTGCCCCCGTTTCTGAATGGAAACTTGGCTTAGCTTGTGAAGTATTCAGTCCAGGAGGACTCTCGGGCAGCAGGGCGCTTGACATTTTCCAGGCTCGATTGCAGCTTGTGATGAAGAGTGGCAAGTACAGCTTGGGCGTCAAGACCACCCTGAAGACTTTGAGGCCTTTGGGATTCTTGGAAGGATCCTTTGGGACGTTGTGTCTCGCTGGCTGACCTGACCGCCAGGCAAGGCAAGTCCAAGTTGGTGTTGATCTCCAACAATTGCCCAGCACTCCGAAAGAGCGAGCCTAACCCTCGGTCGGAGAACAGCTCACCTCAAAGAATACTGTGCTTCGGAAATCCTCAACTGCTGCTCATCAAGTGAGCTTTAGCAGCTTTCTTTCTCGTTTTGAAGCAGTTTTCCCCTACTAAACTGCTCCTAGCTTCTCAGGTCCCTCTCTTTCCTTCCTTTGCGACAGCTTAGAGTAGCCAAGCAAGGTACAAGTCGGTACGAGTTCTCTGAAAAAGTTGCGCGAAAAACAAGAAACTTGTGTAGTTTTCGAGGCATCATGACTTTGACTGTCACTTTAACCACGGCTTCCTAGGATCGAGTACTACGCCATGTTGGTCTGGATCCCGAGCCCATCTGTGCATAGAGAGCTCGAGCTGATAAATCTAAACCCAGTTTAGAGGGTAACCGCCAGAGAGTTTAGCTTCCCCGCTACAACCTGGATTCCTAAACCCAAAGCGGACATTGTGAATCAATGGAGGTACAGCAAGTTTTCCAGTTATCGGTGGAATATTGTCATTTTTCTACCACCAATCAGCACCAATCAACACCTTTGGAAAGTTCTAAAGCCACTATGGTCAAAGCCATTCCTGGATCGCTCGGGAATCATGGCAGTGATCCTTCAAAAACAGGGCGCTGTTTTGGGATAGGCCAAGACCGGTGTGCATCACTTCCATGGCGACAACAATGAGCTGGGCACTGCATGTGGCCGGTACTACCGTTCCTTGGCCGTGGGCGAGGGAGCTTGGAAACTTGCTGTTTTGGAAATGCTAAGAATGTATCCATGTGTCCTCAAGAATCATTGCGGCCCCATGGTCGGGCAACGCAATGATGTAGCTTATCCGTTAAGGACTACGAATCGTATTGCTAGCAATGATCAGTTTACTCGCATTTATCAACCGTGGTTCAGCATTGTTAGCTGTTGACATATTCACGATTCATAGTCATCAATACTTATTGATCACCATCAACCAGCTTCTTTAGCAGCTTTTTATCCAGCTTTTTAACAAGTTTCTTATCCAGCTGGCCACCAACATTTGCAGCCAGCTAGGTGTGAGCTGCCTCTCCATCACTGATCCTGGTGACTCCGATATCATCAAAAGCTTGCCGGGTCAGGCGTGTCAAGCCAGTGGCATGAAAGGGAAAGGTGGCATTTGATGCGACTGTTAAGCAGTTGTCAACCACTCTGAAGCACTAGGTGATAATCATGTGAGGAGACATACTAAGGTATGGCTCAAAGCTATACCAAGTTCGATGTTCGGACCTAATCATCGGTCAAGAGGAAAAGCTGGTGGTCAATCATGGTCGATTGTTGTTGCAGATGGCATAAATGTCAGTTCGCGACGCTTCAGTGTCAACCAGTTGTTCGCCAGCTTGTTAAGCAGTTGGGTATCATTAGCCATAGCTGATCACTTGATCTAGCAAACCGGATCCAAACATTATGTGAGCAGTGGACGCGGTTCCCCCAGCTGGGATGATTGGTGAGCTAGAGGAGATGGATCTCATACTTGGAAACCTATGAACCAAGCTTTAACCAAGCCTTATGATCATGACGTTTTTTTCACCATTTTTGATGATCTTAGTGTTTAAGTGTTCAGCAAGTCATGGTTTCTCATGGCAGAGGTTTCATCTGATCTGCTTGGCATTCCTCCGCAAAGCGTGGCAGGAGTGAGGCCGGTGCAACTAGAGGCCTTGCTGTGGGTCCGCATCAACCATGGGTGAATAAACTGGTTGACAACAGGGGAGAATGACCAACAACAGTAGGGGATATGCCAACTAGAGTTGTTGAAAAAGTGACACTACAGACTTCAGAGATAGTTGTTAAAAAAGAACACTGACTGAAGAGAGACATAAGAGACTTGGAAGACAAGAACAAAGAATGGTTCCCTTGAGATCACTTGGAATCTTAGAGAACTTCGAAAAAACCCGGATGGGCCAATAATTATTTGGCTCAAGTTTGCCCACAGCTTGATTCATGCGCCAGGAACACGAGACGACTGCCGCGGGGAGAAAATCGACCGAGGGATCGACCACAGGATGCACGGTTTTGCTGCGTAGTATCGATGTGGTTATGTTCATAGGGGTCGGATTACATAATCTTGAAGTTGCTAGAATCTTTTGAAAACGAGGTAGCACCTGGCAACGTTGGTGGCCATGTTTGCTGTAATTCATAGGTCCAGTTTATCCCAAGCCAAGTGGAGGAACATGACAGAACAAGGTACATGAGTTCCAAAGCGGAGGACCAAAACTGGATCTTCGAAGTCGTCAAGAAATCCAGTTCTGGACATGTTCTGACCCTTAGGTTTGGAGACCTCAGGAGCTCGTACGTGTCAAGCAACGCTGGAATGAACTGATTATATCCAGTCAATGTTGGGATTTCTCCCGTTGCAACACGTGCCAGGGCAGTTTGGAGCTAGTCTAGTAGCGAGTCTAGCAAGCTTCCTAAGACATGCTAAAGATTGGGCTACGATGGGTCAGTCATGATCAGTTGGGGTATTGGTAGGGCTGTGGGGCACAGGAAGAATTGATAGCTGCGCATGGACTAGTGCACCACAAGGAATGAACATGATTTAGAATGATTGTCAAGGTGACAGGCCTTTCATTGCACCACCCTTTGTTGAGCTGAGATTCAAGACCTGATGATTTTGGCAGCAGCCCGGCACCTCTTCCAACACAGAAAGACATGTGCGGAATAGCTTGAGACCGCAGGCATTTCCTCGCAGCACCTAGTTGCCCCCCCTGCCACCGTAATCGCGATGGCCACCAAGAAGCAATCCAAGGCACCCCATTTGCTGACCAGTGGACTGGCATTTAGTGGTTCAGATCAACAACTTCGCAGTTTCACCTTGCGGAAAGTGTCCAACTCGGAGCAGCATGTCTGAGCTGAAGCGGCTAGCATTCACAGTCATGGCCTACCCACAGGGGGAAAAAAACACATCTCCCTTTTTTGTGATCATGAAACTGAGTTGTTGATATCATTTGGGATCTCATTCAAAAGCGGATGATTTATCATCATTTTCGGTGGTTTAGGACTATGAAACCATTGTCAACTGCCATTAACCACAAGTAGTCATCATTCACCATTCTTAATTACCATTTTAATCATCCTGAATCCCCAAGTATTGTTGCTGATGGTCCACGCTCCCATGAACCATTAATAAGCAGTCTGGTGATGCCTGCCAATGCCTGGTGACTGCCATCCTGTTCCAGGCTTCCAAGTCTCAAGACTCGATCAATGCAACTTGGGGCCGTCGAAAACGGCAAAGTTTGGGAGGGCTGTGCCACAGCGACAGTTGGTTGCCACTGGACCGTGATCCAATCAAAGACTAGGGATCCACTCAACGACTGGGGATCCAATCAACGACTGGGGATGATCCAACTATGTATTTTTTTCCTTCCTCACCCATCAGCGAGTGAGTCAATTTTGAAGCTAGTTTGGTGATGGTTGGATTCTTAGTGCCATATCTTGATGTTTCGCAGTGCAAATGAATTTATTACATCATAACGAGCCATTGTCAACTAGCAATCTTCGTTCTAACTCTAAAATTGAACCACTATTGATCATTCTTGAGCATCCTTCCACTGATACTAGCTCACTGGCATCCTCGTGACTACATCCAATATGCATCCAGTGCAACCAGCGCAATAGCCCAGTGACCTCTGACAGGTTAAACAGCAAGGGGTCATAGCTGGTCATTTAGCTCATGGAGTTGGTTGCTGCGAAAATGGATCTTGGAAATCCTTCTTCTAACCACCAAATTGTAGGAGTTTCCATGAACCATTTCTGGTACTGAACATATTAAAAGCACAGGCGTCATTGTTGGCTGTTACCTTTGTTAGAAGTTCCTTCTTGTGTCAGAACCACAAGCGAAATAAAATATGTTCGGATTTCCAATTCTCAGGGGTTCTGCGGGGGTCTGACCATGGGGAAGGGGATTATTTCTCAGGAGTAATTGCTAGTAATTAGTGGTCGTGATCCATTAATCATTACTACCAATTGCCACCATTGATGTAGCTTCAAACTGTTGCAGAGATCATGTGTAATATTAGGCGGTAGCTGTTGGAGGTTGCAAATGAGGGGTAGCTTCAAACCGTTGCAAATTGCATAGCGGGTAAAATGAAAGGTGGCATTCGCAACTCCAGAACACTCCAAACAGCACGTCAAAGGAGAGTGCTTAGTTTCAAAATGCTTCACATACCGCGTGAAGATGTGTGGAACAGCTGCAAGCAGGAAGCTTGAAAAACATCCCCCAAGTAGGAACATTTTCTTGGACGATCTGTATGCCGAGCCAGCCATACAGTGCTGACAGAAATACAGACATAGGCATGCAGTGCATGCCTGAGCCAAACTGCTATACATAACAGATCATAATATCATACCTGAGGAAACTTCTGGGAGTTGATGTTTCTGGCGTCCCAGGACTTTCTTCAAGATTTTCAACCCTTCGTAGGAAGCACATGGAGGACCAAGCACAGCAGAGATCCACCGGATGACCTGGATAGGCATGCAGTGATTCACCATTAGCCATTGATTGACCACTAGTTATAGAACTGAACCAGCAATGCATCAATCACGAGTCAACCAGTACTTCCAAGGCACGTTTGCAGCTGGTGATGAAGAGTGGAAAGTACAGCCTCGGCGTGAAGACCACTTTGAAAACTTTGAGGTGCGCTTGGTTCGTGCATTTCTAGATAAAAAGCGGGTGAATCCCAGAGCCAAGATTTATTGGCTCTTGGATCAAAGGTTCGTTGGTTTGTTTGTCATTCCATGGTTTTGTCGATCGGGACGTATCTCCCAAAAGCCAAAAAATGTGTTTCCTGCTTAAGGGATGCTGAGCAGTAGAGTAGCTTCTTGTTTGGTTCTTTTTGGCTCACGTAATTTCTCATGATTTGCCCCTTCTTTGTTTACATGATTTCTTTTTTCCCTTGTCTTGCGCATCAAGTGTACCATATGGCGACAGTGGCTAAGGCGAGGCCAAAATCCTAGTTTGGTCAGTGGGTTTAGTCATCTCCGTCAGCCCAGCATCAATTGGCTACACCTCTAATGGATGAATTTCCAACCATTGTTGGTCAACCAAGTTCACTATATTTTTGGGATGGGTCTTTGGGGTCCAAGCCTTCATGATAAACCATTGAACGTTATACATTGATATACCAAAAGGTAAACAGGCTCCAACTATGCTATGATGATGTATCAATGAAATTTATAGTTATTCTATACAGTATAATGTCAATTGGAGGCTGTTGACGCTTCTTATGAACAGCTCCCTAGCTCCCTCATTGACCACATGAGGCCTTTGACACCAGCTGAGACAGCGGTCCTCAACTTTGCTGTAGAGTAATCTCTGTCACTGCAACGTAAGATATACCGAAAGAGAGGGCGGTAAATGATAGTAGTAACAAGAATAGTATTGTTATGATTATCATCATTATTGGTAGTAGTAAAAGTGGAAGTAGAAGTGGAAGAAAAGGTAAAATAAAAAGTTGAATATGAAGTAGAACAAGAAGCAGAATAATAAGTAGAATATGAAGTAGGATAAGAAGCAGAATAAGAAGTAGAAGAAGAATTAGAATAAGAAGTAGAGAAAGAAGTAGAAGAAGTAGAAAAAGTAGAAGTAGTGGTAGTAGTGGTGGTGGTGGTGGTGGTGGTAATAGTGGTGGTAGTAGTAGTGGTAGTGGTAGTGGTAGTGGTAGTGGTAGTGGTAGTGGAAGTGGTAGTAGTTGTAGTAGTTGTAGTAGTTGTAGTAGTTGTAGTAGTTGTAGTAGTTGTAGTAGTTGTAGTAGTTGTAGTAGTAGTAGTAGTAGTAGTCGCAGTGGTAGTGGTAGTGGTAGTGGAAGTGGTAGTCGTAGTAGTCGTAGTAGTCGTAGTAGTCGTAGTAGTCGTAGTAGTCGTAGTAGTCGTAGTAGTCGTAGTAGTGGTAGTGGCAGTGGCAGTGGCAGTGGCAGTGGCAGTGGCAGTGGCAGTGGCAGTGGCAGTGGCAGTGGCAGTGG